>BQNB010016233.1:41277-71936 GCA_026074375.1 Tanacetum coccineum
ATTAGGACCTTGTAACTTGATTTTTAAAGAACGAGATTTAAACTGTAGAACTTTTTGCAACATCTTTATCATTATAATCATATTGGGTTTTTAATTAAGTTTTAACACTTACACCAAAAATTACTATTTTTAGTAAGTTTAGAAATCCCAAACATTAACAATGTCTAATTCTAGTTGCTAAGTTTATAGTTCGCCTAAAAACACTAAGTGACTTAGAAAGTCTAGTTTCCACTTATATCTCGTCGATATATTTACGCCTATAATTAAGTTTCCCTTTTCTAATAACCCTTTACGTTTTCTAAATAATGCCTTAGGTAAGATTCTAGTGCGACTAAATAATATATACATGTTACTATAATATTCGATATAGTTTGCATACCTCAAAAACGCTCGAAAACCTAAATTAATATTTCAATCAGCTCTATTTTAGTGAAATAAAATCCCAGATTTAGTCCGACTTTGAAAGAGCATAACTCCTTTGTTAAAAACATTCTCAACTCCACCGAAAGCTACGTTTGAAGGAATAATCATTCTCTACACTTTTTCTTCTATAAGTTTAAGCCAATTCAGACCCAAAATGGGTTAAAACTCAGTTTTAAAATTCAGACAGAATGTACCCGAAACCATTTTTGAGCTGTCAAAATATTACAAGTTTCGTCAATCTTAAAACGGCCATAACTTTTTCGTCATAAGGCGGATTTTTGCGTTCTTTATATCAAAATCACCAGGAAATAATTTACTAACATAATTTTGAGTTTAGCCTCTCAAAACATTTTTAAACAACCCTTAACCCATGAATTAATTCTGGACAGCAAGCTATTCGAACCAAAAACCTAACCAAAATCCAACACAACTTCCCCAATACTCCTATTCTAACCTAAACTCGTTCACTAGTGTCTCAACCAACAAATCCATATCAAAACTAGCCTAATCCCATCGCTGAACTTGCCAAACATCACTTTTATCACTTAACATTTCGCTATAAAGCCAAAAGTACAAGAAAAAGCAAGAAAATTTAGAAAAGTTTTAAACATGGAAATAAATTATACAACCTTGTTTATTTGTATATTTTCTTTATAAAAAGTGGTTACAAACACGGATGATATTATTTTTGAGAGAAAAGAAAACGGTGAATGAACGAATGGTCTAGAAATTTATACACACGAAAGAGATGATAAAGCTTACAAGTTGTGAAGAGATGTCAATGAAAGGACGAATCTTCAACCCAAACAGATATGAATATAACCCAAACTAATATAGGAATGACCTAAATCAACACTTGAATGAACCACGATCAACAAACTAACAATAAATCTTGAACCAAAAAGCAAAATCACCAAGAGGTGTTTGTTTGTGGCGTTCGGCCGACCCAAAGAAAGCAAGAAGAGAAAGAGAGAATTTTATGTGTGTATTTTAAAGAGAGGAATAAATGAACAAATAGATGGATGAATGAATAAATACATTGCATTTGGTCTTGCACATAGAATCTTCTCACAAAGCATCTTAGGCATGTGTGATGTACCAAGGAGACAATTTAGCTAAAATGGTGGGGGTGTGTTGCCTAGGGGGCGGACGGCATGGGAGGCAAAAAAGGGGACCAAAATGGTCAAAACTTGATTTTTGCAATAAGATATTTATTTAAGAGGGTCTTGATGCTTTCATGCATGCACAAGAATGAATCCTAGCAACGTTTATAATACCCGTATAAATTTAAAACGCGCGACTTTTTCAAAATAAGATGTAATAATTTAAATATATGCTCCTTAGGTTGAAACGCGATAGTCGTCAAAAGACTACGTTAAATCGAAAGCCGGAACGTATCCGGTGATGTTTCTCAGATATACATGAGACAACTTTCCAGTCTTAGGTCAATTTAGAACGTAACTTATAGAAGTTAAAATGATGCACGGAAATGATAAAATATTGACATGTGAAATTGCGGAGTCTTAAAAAATCCGTAAAAACAAATACCGCAAGTGGCGCGCTGACGCGTGCCCAGCGCGCCAGATTCACAAAATCCGTTTTTATGGATTTTGGCTAGCGTTTGTTATTTTACGTTTGCGGACGTTTATTTGTCATCGTTATAACATAAAGGAGATCCTAGTCAATGTTTCACCAATAAAAATAAATAAAGAAGAAAACACACGAAGATGGAAGCGATGAGCTTGACAATGTCAAGACGAATGGTGGTTAGCGTACGATGAACTTCATCCACGAAGTTATGTAGCTCTTCTCGACCATTACGAATGTTCATAGAACAATCACACAACGAGGTATGAAGTTGTCTTAAAGGTGGTAGCAAAAATAGTGGACGAAAGAAATTAGCCATCTATATGGTTGTATAGGCGTGATTGAGTGAGAAGGTAGAGGCGTGATTAAGTGAAATGAATTTGACAAGAAAGATGAGTGAGAACAGTGAGACTTGATTTAAAACTTAAGGATGACTTCAAGTGATGATTTAAGATCACTACACACCGGTAGGTGATCACGATTTCTCGAAATACAAAGAATGTTTTCGTTAAAGAAAGAGAAGAGAATCAAAATACCAATTTTGTTATAGACACATTGTCCATTATTTGAAAGACCAAGAGTATCGACGGACTAGGAACTTGTAAGTCCTTTGTCACCCGAAGGTTGATGTTAGCTTTTAGCTTTTGGATGAGCATTTCAACTTATGTTGTTAAAAGGCTTGAATATGAATTTTTGGATATGACCTTTAACTTTTGAGATCGCAAGTTAAAATTACTTGAATATTTCGGTTGAAATATTTAAGTTGTCAAACCTACTTAAAGGAGTATTATATTATTATCTAACCTTTCCTTGACAAAAGAATGGATTATTTAGAACAAAGTGAGATGATGATTTAGAAAATGTGTTCTTGAAGACTCTGTGAGATTTAAGACCATTTTTCGACTATTATGACCTTTTAGATTATGACACAAGAGATCGCATGAGAAAAAGAATATTCTAGTGTGAGGAGATATAGACTTCTAGATGCATAAGACATATAGATTTAAGCATGTAAGAGTATTTAAGCATGCATCAACACAATAATCAAAAAAGATTAATGTGTAAGCCTATATGACATCTAAAAGTTTATCGTGATAGGCATACCTAATCAGTTATACATCAAACTGCCATAGTGTAGGTGCACAATTAACACGAAAGTTAAGTAAAATGACGCATACAAAACATGATTACTTTAAATGTAAACATTAGGCAAAACATGTTAACGTTTAGTATTTAAGAGCATGTGTTGTTTAGATAAACTAAAAAATATTATATCGAAATTGCTAGTCAAAGGCAAAAACCTTTATAATAAACATGCATTCAATAACGAAGCAAATAATCTTTGAGCATCAAGATAATCATGAACACAATAATCATATCACATAGGAACAAGTTATCATCTTGAAACTTAAGGGCACATATGTGAGGTGCAAGTGGTCTAGATTGACTAAGGAGAATCCTAATTTCTACTTGTTTAATATGCACTCCTAATGAGATACAAAGTCTATCAATGTAGACTAACATTAGGCATATTTATGAAGACCCATTTAATCAAGTTAGCGAATGAATATGAGACTATCACTAGTGGTGCTCAATTCAGGCTAAACACGACCATTTTTACAGGTTATACCACGAACCGAAATTCTATACTGAAAGCAATTAAACCGTTAGTAAAATTGAATTTCTAGTGCAATAGGTTCTCTAGTAGTCATTCTTATGTTAGACAAAAAAGAATTCCTACATTTTCCTAATGAAGTGTAGAAAAGATGAAATTTGCATTGTCTTTTAATACTTGGTCTAATATGGCTCAACTAACATGCTTTAATTTTGGTTCACATAATCCTAATCAAGATGTGTAGAATTCTAGGATTAAATGAGAAAGCAAGCAAGATGTTGTGAGTTTAAACAAGATTGAGTCTTCAAGGAGTTAGAAGTATGCTTAAGTGTGACAATGTGGAATATGCTATATTGAGAGTGTTTCAAGAATGCTCCTTTGCGTATCTTTTGAGAAGAATATAGTTAAGGTTATTTACCTTAATAGATCTTGTGAATTTAAGCTTTGAGTTGTGCTTATGGGTTGTATGAGCAAAGTTTACATAAGTTGCAAATTCGCTCATGTTTGGTTTTTTAGAAATGACACATTTACCAATTGCATTGCAATGTAAATTACTTGAATATTTTAGACAAAACATCTAAGTTGTCAATCCTATTTCATCGTGTATTTTATGCATATATTAAACATATTACTCTAATATTTGGAACACAATCATTGGACAAGTAGACTCAATATGACATCATTAACAAGTGCGAGTTATGATCCGATGCATATTGTTAGGAATCAAGAAATGACCCAGTCACTTCCAAAATAGTAGTTCTTTGCTTGTAGTTAAATGTTAAGTATTAAGTAAGCTAACCGAGTCAACCCATGGACTATTTGTGGGTTGGCCGACCCATGTAGATAATAATCATTCTCTTATTTCTTTCTCTCTCTAAGTGTTCTAACCACCTACTTTCTCTCTCTAGATTTCTTCTTTTTATACTTGTTTTGGTTGTGTGATTTGATATCCTACGCATATTCTTTTCGTCTTGAAAAGGATATCGTTATTTTCATATCAATCGAGTGTGATTGGGTATGTAGATTTAAGATAATATCAGTTGTTATGTTTTGATATAATCTTGAACCTAGACAAATAAGAATCCGAATTCATGTCCATACTCGAAAACTTGTCAATTAGATTCGATAATGATATCAATCAGAATTTGAATAATGAATCGATATCTCTTCGAAAATCTTTCTTGTTCCTTACGAACACTATTTTAAAAGAAAATAAATAAAGATTTTCATAGTGTGTTCCATTACACCTAAGATTAGTATTAAGTGTGAGGACAATTAAAATGATGAGCTAACTTGTTTCTTTAAAATAATCATCAATTTATATGTGAGAAAAATCATTGAGTATCATGTATAATATGCATAGTTTTGACATTTAAAGTGTATAAAACTTACTTAGCCATTTTTAGGCAATACAAACAATTTTTGAAAATAATTACATGTTTATATAATATTTTTAATTATTTGACTAGAGTAAATGTTTTAACTTCCAATGAATGTTAATGTGAAGTTTTATATAAAAATGTCATTACAAGAGAATGAACTTTTCTTACCAAGAAAGTTTAGCTTTTAGTTTTACTATTTGCAACAAATCCTAGGTTTATTTTAATTCAAAGATTTGTTAGTTATGATTGTGAGTTAGACTTACCAATGTAAGCACGTGCTAAGATCAAATATACATTTTTTACTTAAATGCTAATGTATTAAAATGATCTTTTATCTTGTTTATACAACCCATGTTAAAGCGTGGTAGTATTATGACATGATTTCGAGACCTTGTTTAAATCTTTGATTAAATGAAGGTGTTCAATATATTATGGTGACACATTTAACCACCTGAACTAATAACATGATAATCGTGCAAGATGATCTTTTTCAATAGGTTTGACAAACTTACGTAGCTCTCGATCCTAAGTGAGTAATTATGTTTAATAAGGTTTACAAGATGTTGATGTAACATTTGCAAACAAAGTGATCTTTTCCTATATGCAATGCAAGAACAATTTTGCAATCTTAATGCAAGAAATCTAGCATATGTCCTATTTAGGCATAATCCGGAAAACTAGTGACAAACAAATAACGTACATGACACATGTGTTTGGATATACAAGTAGCTCAATTACAAATAGCAATGATCACTTGATAATATCTATTAAAAAAATTAAGACACAAGGAACACACATAATCATTTAGCATAACACATATAAATATTTGTCGGTGTTTTGTGTATTAGATACAACAATGTATACTTAGCTTGATTTTATTTGAAAATAAAATAGTTTTCTCCCCATTTCAAAATTTGACTAAGTTCAACACTTTGAAAGGGTAAATACATCAATTTTCAAAAATATATCTACTAGAGATGTCCGACTCAAAAGGAAAAATAAAATGAAAGTTTTACGTTAAAACATGGGGTTAATTGACAAGCTTTGGGGCAAAAATTTATATCTGTCCTAAGTGGACTGTCCGATTCTCATAAGGTAAAAATAAAATGTGAAAAGTCGTTAACGGGTTTTGTTTTTTTTTTTATTTTTTTTTTTTTTTTATTATAACCCCCTCTACTCTCTCCCCCAACAATTCCAAACAGAGATTCAACATTTTGGACATTCTGTAGTGATTTGAATTTCTGACTTACTTAAAGTTAGAATTAAAACTTGGAAGTATTTTTATATGAAAGTAGACTCAATTACCTTTAAAATGGCGTGTGGCACGACTCCTACGGACTTGCGATTGAGTTTATATGAATTTTCAAAGTTGATCAAATTCTGACAGAATTGACAGACGGTCCCATATATATTGAAGACCGTCCGTGACAATTAAGGGACCGTCACCAGTTCTCAGAAACATGTTTTTCTGTACAAAATCATTTAGTGACCAATCGAAAAGACATAAGACTTAAAGAACTTGTTGCTGCACATAAAACACGTGTTTTAGACGTCATTTCTATTCTTGGGACTTAGAAAAAATGTATTGACACTTTCAAACTCTTTTGAGAAGATTTTCCTTCAAGCTAATATACAAAGTATATTTAACAACAAAACTACAAAACAAACAACAAAACACTTTTCATATTTAATCCTCCTTCATGGGAAATTTGATACATGGATCGTACTCTATTTTAAAAACCATTTGTTTTGAAAATTAGAGCGACGTGGCTCCTGATACCAACGTGGAATACGTAAGGGGTGAATACGTTTCCGTTTAAAAACTTAAAAAAATTCGTATCAAATTACCAATAAATTGAGATGCAATATGTGAAGTGTCAACAATAGATCTATAACACCTAGAACGTATGATAAGCTGATCCACAAAATGAACTTCAAGCTAGGACACAATTATAATCCACACAATATACGACACAATTATAATCTACACAATATAAACAACAATTCACACAAATGTAAACACATTGGAAATATAAAAGTAAACAATAAAAGCCAGTAAAAACGTAAAGAGATAAGTGAAAGAGAATGCAAACCGGACACGATGATTAATAACCTCTTCACCTTACTCTACTCCCCGAGTACCCAACTCGAGAGTTACTTCACTAGTCAATAAGCTCCCTTTACGGCGGAAAAAACCTTACAACGTTGCTTAAATTATTTTTCGACACTAAGCTAGATGTCGAGTTCTTCTTCAGGTACAACCAAACCCGTTATGTTTTATGGCCCAACATAACAAACCTTGTGTTTTAAGGCCTAAACACATAAACTGCGTTGCTTACATTATTTTTTGACATTAAGCTAGATGTCGAGTTCTAATCTTAGCTAGAACCAATCTACCACTCACACATGTATTTTGAGGACTAAAATACTAACCGGATCTCACACTCCTATACCGGACTAACACACTAGCCGGATTTAACTACTACACACAAGATTGGAAGACATGGACTCGATCTATATGTAACAAATGTTACAAATAGACTAACTACTTTATAACACATCGTATCTTGACGATTACATGTGTTCTTCGCTTGCACTAGAAGAAAGAAAGAATGGATCACTTGTTAAACAAGATTAAACATGTTTATGATCAAATATAAGAGAGATATAGAATGGGATTCGAGGACAGGAAAGATAGTGTTTGTTGCAATTAAGAATGCGAAATATAACAAATAGTTCGAAACAGTTACTTATTTATAGGCCAAAATGGGGGGGAGAGGGAGCATCTGTACTAGACGGTCCATTAAAATATGGGGAAGGGTAGAATGAGTTATTGGGGACCGTCCTACCTATTTGGGGTTCGTCCTTAGTAGGACGCTCCCTTTCGTGTCTTCTAGTGGGGAAGTGTTTTTCTGATTTAGGTGAAATCTATTTAGGGGGGAAACCAAATTTTAGATATATATTTGAATAAAACAATTCTTTTAATTACAAAAATATTTTTTCTAATTTAATTTTGTAAAAAGGTTTTGTTACATTTGTAAAAATGTAAAGTTTAAGACAAGAAGGTATATCTTTGATCACTAAACAAGTTCAATGATTTGTTTGTACATACCTTAAGTGATTTACTTCGGATGCAAACTTATATCCGTGTTGAAGCAGACTTGAGACGTCGAGAGATGTTGACGTATGAATGCATTGATGATTTGTGATTACGAGTAACTTACGCACTTTATGTTATGTGTTACAAATTACATGTTTGTCATTACTAAAACATAAAGAAACTGTATAGATTAAATATCGTAATATTTATACTAACAAAAGAAGTCCCACATGTCTTGTGGGCACACTACACAATGATCAAGTCAAGCAACGGAGACACTCCATTCTCCTAACTTATGGAACTGAAGCCGTAATACCGGTTGAGATCGAAACACCTTCATTGAGATGTGCGGAAGTAGACCAAAATATAGAATGATGAAGCTTTGCTCTTCAATTTGGACATGCTAGAAGAGTAGTGGGAAAAAGCCGCAATTCATGAAGCGAAGAGCAAGGCAAAATGGAAAAAAATTTACAATGCCAAGGTCTGTAGCACGTCCTTCAAGCCTGGCAACTTTGTCTATCGGAATAATGATGACAACCACGCAAAAGATAACGACAAGCTAGGCCCAAAGTGGGAAGGACCCTATGAAGTATTGGAAGCACTCGGAAAAGGAGTGTACAAGCTTAGGAACAGAAGTAGAGATATCCTCCTACAGACTTGGAATGTCCAGAACCTCAAGAAATGTTATCTTTAACTTTTAGTTGTAAGCATCCCTACTCATGTATACTGCGATAAGATACTACCAGCGGTGGGGACAATATTATCTACGTATTTAGTTTTTCCTATTTACTATCTTTAACATTTTCATTAATGAACTATGTGAAGCCTAGCTAACTTCATAAATTTTCCAAAATTTCATACATTTTACTCTTTGTCGTGCAAAAAATAGGTAAGACGCACACATATATTATTCCTTTGTTTACGGGAATAAGTACGGCCCAACAATTACCTCTATTGTTTTAAAACAATATAAGGACGAGTAACCTAAAAAATAACTCAAGTACATAAGTGGATTGCAAGCCCAGTACAAGGGAGAGTAATCCAATGACAATACTCAAAGTAAATAAGACTATCACCGCACAATGTAAAAGTACGGTACTAAATGATAGCATAGAACTGATAAGATTATATTCAATAAATATTGTCATTACATCAGGAACGACCACATACGGCAACGTGAAGTTAAATAAAATTTACAAAATATGACATAACGTGGTAGGAAGCAACCGTCGCAGCGGGATCAACTACCATATCCATTACCACGTGCGGCAATATAAGGAAGCGCACGAACAAAAAATACTACCAAGAAAATCACAAGTGTTTAAAGATGAGATAAACAACATCGTAGTCAAAACAGGATCAATCAACACAGGCTTACAAGTTACTAAGGAGCAGAAGCTTGATGATCCTTTGGCTTATCCAACACGGATGGATCAAACATCTCTAGTAATCTGCAAGTCCGACACTTGATAATCTGACACAACAACGGTGGGAGCAAAACTATTAACCACCTGGTCTATAACTAGAACGAGGGCCATAGTCATGAAACTAGAAGAAGCAAGGTTTATCACCGCTGAAACATCCACTGTGGATGTCGAATCTGTAGGAGCCAAAGAACTGGATTGAGAACCCACTGTGGCAGCAGTTGGTCCGGAAGCAACCAAGCTCATTGATGCACCATTTTTTTCTCTTATCGGAAGCAACTAGGGCATCATTAAAAAGAATCTCATGATCCCAGGAATAAGAAACATGAAAACCCCCCTCTTATAGTACACGGGTATAGTAAGTTGCATTGAAAACAGCTATAGTCGACAAAACTCAATTGACTCATCCTCCTCCCCATGACTCCCTTCCAAAGTCAAAGTGACCATTAAAAGCTCAGTGGAAGAATCCTTAAGAGCTTCCAAATCATCAACAAGAGGAAGGGAAACATTCTCCAACTCCTTCACCGCGGTAACAAACCTAGCCTCGACCTCAGAATCATAAGACTCAACGTCTTCCAATCCCCTCCCAGCTTTCCCATGCTCAATTCCGGCCTCAAGCCCCTCATGAATACCTTTGTCAATAGCTAATGAGATAGCCTTTCCAAGCGCCAATTGGTATTCAGGAGATTGGCTGCATTTCTTGATAGCCAGACGGAAGCCGTGACCAATCACCCACCTCCTGCCGGCTATAGCGTCAACATATGAAGAAAAAGCTCCTCATCCATATCAAAGCTAAGAGCCGTAATGCATTCATCAAGCTCAGCCGCATGCTCTTCGATACGCCTAGCGTATGCATCTTGAACGGCTTTGAACTCTGCCCATCATCTTGTCCTCACCTTGGATTTCACCCCTCAAATCGTTACAAACAAATTTTACCTTAGACACTTCACTCCGCAAATCATCTCGCATGGATTCTAGCCAAGATACCTGACCAACTAACTCATCATTCTTAGCCTCAAGTTCAACAAGCTCTTCCCTCCTCCGGATGGCCGCAACCTCTAATTCTGAAACCGTACGACGGATATAACACCCCCAAATTGGGTCGCAGCGAAATATAGGTCTGGGGGTGGTACTTCATATATCAATAGCACAAGATATATATAAGAACGGCCATTTAAAAGTCGTTTAAAACCGACACATTGGATTTAACAAATTGTTGTTACATAAGTCCAAAACTTTACTTGTTCATTTTTAAAAATACAAAGATTTTAGTCCATAACAAATATATCCCCAAAATGTAATGCAACAAAATCTTTTATGCATACAACTTCCAAAATAACGACCACCAATGTATCCCTTGTCTTGGACCTCATTGATCTCCTGAGAAAACATTGCTTAAAACGTCAACAATAATGTTGGTGAATTCATAGGTTTGTAAAATATATAATGTAGGACAGCAAGATTTCCCCATGATAATGCAACAGATGCAAACATCATAAAATGTAATTATGTTTTCCTAAGCTCATGACACTGAAGCTCGACATGTATGTATTGCATTATAAATTGCCAACATTGCCCGTGATGATGTTCTCTAACCCGCAACATCCTAAATCCGACATGGTATATGTTCGTTGTCCGGCATACCGGAACAGTGAGCATGATTCACCCAAACGGGGATGTCAATCCCAAATATATCTATTTATAATATTCGCGCTCACAACAGGTAATTGACTGTTCATGATAATGGGCTCAGAGGGTTATCGCTACTTAGGCAAACACGTAATCGTAATGTAAAATGTCCACTTGCGTCCAATTGTAAAACATGCATATGTTTCTCACTCCAAAACTTGTAAATCATTATAAATTTAAAACGTGGGGCTATGAACTCACCTTGAGTGAGTGAACTGATAATGTAAATCACTAACAAAAAATGCATCATGAATACGCCCGAATTCAACCTAATTAATTATAGGTCGTATGAGTACTGTAGGATCCCGTAACACTTCACTTCATATATTTAAACACGAAATCGGAACTAGAAATGAGAACGAGAGGAGTTGTTCTAGAGAGAGAAAGAAGAAAGAGAGAGAGAGATGAGAGAAAATGGAATTATTTAGAAAATGAACAACTAGCTTTTTCTAAATAAGAAAAAGCTTATATACCCCGTCACGCTAAAGGTACGCGCGGGATATTTAACTAGGACCCGGGCTCGGGTTTTGCTTGGGATTAAACCCGAAACATATACAATATTAGATTCACTATCGAGCCCGATTCCCGATAATATCCTATTACAACGTTAACTAATTAGAGACCGAAGCTCCATCGTAGAGTGACCGACGTCTTTGTAATTAAAAGTTTTATCTAACTAATGTATTTTCCAAAATGTATCTGAGATGAAAAGTGATTTTTACTATTCATAGTTTATAAAATTATTTTTATACGCTTTAATTATCGTAAACATGAAAAAAATCCATAACTCCTTCGTTATTGATCGAAAAATTACGATTCTTAATGTTTTGGAATCCTAAAAATATGTACTTTCTGAAAAAAAATAACCAACCATTTATATCAGAGGTGAATTGTAATAAGTTTTTATAAAATTTCTTTTATAAAAGCATTTATTATCGTATAACTTGCAAATGCCGTATCTCCTTCGTTATAAATCGGTTTTTTGAGTTCTCTACATGCCTACGATCCTTGTAACTTGTAGTATTTTATAAAAATATAAAATATATACTTTAATTTCGAATTTAAAACAGATTGTTTGGATCATTTTGTTAAAGTGTGTTTAAAACTTGATTTTATAAGTTTGTAGTTAGTAAGTTTGTTACAAGTCCTCTATAACCATTTATATCACATGTCTTATATATTTAAGTTCCTTAGTCCATCATTTGTATAAATGTGTCCATGATAACAAGTCCTTGTATTCCATTTACTTATAAACTTAATAAGTAACTTTTTAAACCATTAACTTATTTATACTTTATATAAATTAACCAACACTCATATAATGTATATACTTCCATTATCACATGTTCTTAACATCAATATAGCATATGACAAAGTATATCATAACATGATCACAAGTAAAAATCTATTTTTACATGTTAATAAGTTTCTTAGATGGTGATTCACTATATAAACATAATATACCTATGAAATCACAAATGTAAAGAGTTTAAGGGTTTTAGATAACCTTAGTATGAAGTATGATTAAGAAATACAAGATCTAAACCCTAGTTTAGATAATAAACCCAAGCTTCCAAGACAAAGAAACCCTAATTTCCTTTAAGAAACCCTAAGTTAAACCTTTCTTGTTTAACCCTTGTAAATGCTTAACTAAACCTTCAAACCTTTTTGGTATATCTTAGATATGTTGTAAGATCACTTGAATGTGTGGTAAATAAAATTTGTATGGATTTGTTAGGGGTGTTTGTTCAAGCCGTTGGGTTAGGAGAAGGAAACAAGAGAGATTTTTGTGTTGTTGCTTAAAGAAATGAAGTGTGTATTTCTCTTACTAGTTATACATGTATATATACTAAAAGTGCTAGTCAAAGATCATCTATGGAAAGTCTTAAGAATTATAGAAACAATATGAGGGTTTTAGGGAGAAAAGGTGGTCAAAAACACTAGTCATGGACATAAGACATAATGAGTTGTATTTGTACAAGTTCTAGTTGGTGAAATGTGAGCTAAATGTCCCCTTGGGACTACTTTCTATCTGAAATATTAGGGGGGGGGGAGGTTCTAGTTGGTGATTTTTGTTATCTTGTATAAAATCTTGCATTATTTGAAGTATAAGTCATATATATTAAGTGTAGATGTGTAACCTTGTAAAGTGTATGTTCTAGTTGTTTTATTTTATGTAAAATTTGACTAACAATGTTAACATGGGTGAAGTTTCATAAAACTTTGAGTATTGGGAATAAAAATGGGTATTTGTTGAAGCGTAGAAAAGTTTTGGTGGTTCCGGGAATGCCTAAACGTATTTTATCGCGAAAGGTAAACACTTTACGTAACCAATAAAAATAAATGTACAAAGTTAATAATTATCCTCTAAATAATTATCTAACACTTGCTTGACGTAAACATTTAATTGTTTGATGCCCATTTACGTTGAATGATAATTTTTAGCTTACGCGATTTAACTTAACGATTAAAATTAAAAGCAAACGCGTACGAGAATAAAAATAAATAGTGAAATATATAACATCGTACAATGACCTAAAATATGGATTGTTTTATTCATCAGTGTCAGTGCCTTTGTGAGCTGTGTTTGTCTCCTGCGGTCTGCTGCCCGCAACTCCCCGATCTCGGTCTGCTGTGCTAATATAGTAGTCCGCAGTGCTTTCACCTCAGAACGGGCGGTATCACTAGCATTCATCGACTGTACCCAAGCCTCACGAGAAAGTCTGGCCTCAGTCTCCATTAGTCTAGCAGTGCGAGCATGGGCACGTCTATCTCTACGCAGCATGTTGAGCTGATCGCTCATCAATAATATGTCATCCTGTGCATCGTCCAGTCTTCTATAAATCTCATTAGTGTCCTGTCTGATAGTCGTGACAAAATCTGTCATCCTCTGACACAATCCGGCCACATCAGTCGTTGTTGGTGTCCCTTGCATGTCCTCAACCATCTCATCCCATGTATCTGTAATCCCATAACCTACCTCTCTCTCAGGGTCTCGCCTAATCTCATCATCCAAAGTGCCCACAAATCCATAGTCTGCTCTATCCTCCAGTAGGTCTAGCAGTGGGAGCAGATGAACTCTCACGACCTCAAATCTCAGACCTAGAGCAATACACAACCTCTTCCGAGGCGGTAATGTAACCTTGGAAACACTTGCTCTACAGTCAGTATAGAGTAGGTAATGGTATAGGTAGAAGTGGTGGTGTCCCTGATGGTGGTGTCTTTGATCGAGATGCTAAGATGTAGGTGGATGGTGCAACAGCTCTCATTATGGCCATAGATGCCCTGGTATGTGGAAGTACAATAGTTGATGGTAGTGGTAATGGTAGTGGATGGGAAGTAGATGGTGACTCGGCTCTCAACCGGATCATAGCAGCTCTATATCCTAAAGGATAAGTAGGACTAGCAGGTAGTGGTGGAGGTGATACAGGTAATGGTGGTGATGGTATCTAGGGTAGTGGTGATAGTATCTGGGGTAGTGGTGATGACAATGGAGAGAGTGGTGATGGTGGTGTAGTAGGTATGGCAAGAAGTCTGGCAACCTCTGTATCTAAAGGAAGTGATATGGGTGTTTGAGCTAGGACAGACATCCTAGCCGTAACATGGTGTATGGGTGGTGGGACAGAGTCGGCCGGAGCTGGGTGATCCTCGTCCTCCTCATCCTTATCCTTGTCCTCCTCTTCATCGTCAGCATCATCTCTTTGTTTGTTATTTTTAATGTCTTGTAGGTAAAAAGATTGAAAACGAATAGCCAAAAAAGGTAATATTCGAGTCCCACATTATGCCAATTTTTTTTTATTATAATCCTGTTTGCCGCATACAGCCGCCAAAACTCACACGGCTTGGCCCAGTAGAAACATTACACATGGACAGGCGGTGATCTAAGTGTACGGGGGAACAGCCCAATCATTGGATATTGATGAGCTACGGGAGGCTTTAGTTGTGAAATGACAGGATTTGACCCTGCTTATGTGTATATAAGTTACCTACGTTCCCCCACTTTTTCTACGCACTGAAGGAGATATATTCTTTCTTTTTGTTTTTCTTTTGATACAAAGTTAGTAGTAGGTATTTTATAATAGTTGTTAGTTTCTACTCTCAAAATATAGCTATATTAGTTTATTTTTTCAGCTTATTGTAATTTTTCTTCTAGCTTATTTCGAGCTTATTGTAAGAAGATCTTTTAGCTTATTTTTAAAAAGTGTTTTCTTGTCTTTGAATATTGTGTAGGGCTTTATTCTCATGGCTTATATTCTTTTTTCTTTTCTTTTTGCTTATCTCTTTATTAAGCTTCTTCTCTCAAGCTCATTTAACAGCTTATTTTCTTAGCTTATTCACAAATAAGTAATAAAATAAATAAGCAATCTAATAGCTTATTGATTTTGTTCACTTGTTTTTTTATAAGCTTCGATCTATAAGTTTTCTAAATAAGCTTTTGAAATCAGCTTATTCTTGATTAAGATCTTATTCTTATCTTAGTTTTTGCTTACTTTAGTGCTTAAGGTCATATACGAATAAAGCTTTCTTATGCTTATTCGTTTTAGAATTCTTGCTTATAAAACAATATAAAGCGTCGAACATTACTCTAACCTTCTTTTTACTCTTTTCTATTTTTTTTTCTTATGGCTCGATTCAAACGTTACAAGTGAGGTGCGTGAGTTTTTAAGCTCGGCTTATTTATAAGCCTTGTTACTTTTTGGTTTCGAGTGAGCGCGTCTTGTATTATTAGCTTATTTTTATATTAGATCTAGCTTTTTTTTTTTTTTTTTTTGTTACTAGTTTGGTTCCATTTTGCTTATATCTTAGTTTATATCTCGTTTTATCACATGCTCATTTGATCTATAATCCGAAAGCTTTTTTGCTTATTTTTTCTGAGTCTCTTTGAAATATTAAAAGTCTTTAAAATATGTTTTGCTTCTTTTTTACTGGTCATTAGTTCTTTAAAAACACATAATATAAATACTTTGGGCCTGATGGGTCCAGTACCGTTTGCTTAAATAGATTAGAATTAGGAAAGTTAGGCCTTTCGAATTATAAAGTAACAGAATTGGTTAAATTGCTTATGTTTAACAGTGAGTTTGTTTTATTTGTGATGACAATACTGATTCAACTCATTGGCGTGGAGCTCAAGGGTTTAATAAGCTAGATAGAATTTGACTATTTTCTTTAGCTTATTAAATCGGGTGTTAACGTTTATTTGCGGTTCTTCAATTCGGTTCTATTTTTCTCTCCGTTTTCAATACATTAGTGTAGCTTTAGTATAAAATGTTTAGAATTGCTTATTTGATCGTTATGCTTAGTGAGTAGTTCATTAGTGCGTGCTACGTGATTAGTGGATTGGAAATTAAGTGTGGGTTGTAAAAAAGGCTTTGTTAATTAATAATCTTTAATTATTTAGATTTGTAGTTTGGATATTTTTAAGGGCAAAATCCAGAAAAACAGTCGAACTACACATCTAGTAATTAATATCTTTTTAAGAGATTTTTGTCAAAATAAACCGACGTTGTGAGATAATTATCTTTTCTAAGGAAGTTAATTCGTCAAGTAAGACCTTAATTCACACTTGAGGAACTTTCCACGTCACTTAGCAAGCATATCTTTTTATAGTTCTCTTCATTTAATTGTTTAGATTATTTGTTATTTAGTATAATCTAGTTTAGTATTATTTTATATTTAGTTTAAAATCAAAAACCAAAATTAAAACATAATTAAGCATTTAAATTTCAAACATAAATGCGGTTTTTAATTCAATTCGCGTTGGGATTACGACACTCTGAAGATTGACTATTGTTTGCCCTCAAGCAATTTTCACATATAACAGGATATACTTATTATTACTCGACCAGTGTTTTACGTATGAAAATCAGTGATCGACCACTCTATTACCAACGAAGCTACATCTGATCGGGTACACTGCCCATTAAAGTGTTATTTTTAGGTATAGTGAGCTAAATATAAATGTAAAACTTGATAATAAATAACAACCTACACGACGACACATTAGGAAGGCTAAAAAAGAATCTAACAAAGGTCTAAAGGGTTAAAAGGAGATTCTTTTTTTGTTTTTATGTTTTTATGAAAGTAGGTAAATATCATGATTTGAGAGGTTAGTTGGTTTTTAAGTAATTAAGCTAATAATTAAATCTACACTACTGGTGATAATTATATGGTAAACGAATGTATTTACTTAATCATGCATTACTCCTTCTTATGCTTCTCTAAATTATATTGCTTTGTCACTATCCTGCAATGAGCGGTGTAAGTTATTTCCTGAGAGTCATGAAAGGAATTACATTGAACCCGCGTTGATTTATTATTCCGTTAAGGCAAACGACAAAGTAAGGTAGTATAAAGATTGATTACAATGCCCCTAAGAGTACTTACATGCAATTTAAATTTTTTAAGAGGGTATTCAACCATATTTGGGGCTAAAGGTTGTTTTTATGAAGATTGTTTTAACGATGGGCATCCTTTGTACACACTCACGTTTCCCTAGACGTCTGTACCAGATGATGATGCTACACTTGCTTTTCTCATTAAGATTAGATACAAAGGTCCATTGTACAAGCACAACAACATGCATCAGCCATGGAGAACTCTGGCAGCAATAATCAATAAATGTCTATCTGGAAAGACAGCAAGCAATAACAAAATACGTTAAATCAGAATTGACATACTCTGGGGTATGTTTACGTGAGAGCTTGGGGAATGTCGTATTATCTAGAGTTGATTTGGGGAAGATCTTGATTTTCCAGATTGATCAAACAGATAGGATAAGAGTAAATAAGAAATGAAAAACACTCCTTCACCTGAGTCAACAAGTCCTTTCATCCAATCCACCTTCCTCTAAAGCAAACACAAGCCTCTTCTCCACCTAAATATCAACACTATCAAATAATTAAGGATGATGTATGATAGCCGACTTCAAGTTTGTTAGTTATTTAAGGAAAGGACGACTATCAAGAATATAAACTTTCTTATTCCTGAAGATGCTTAAATGAAAGCCATCAGAGCAGTAAAGTCTTACGAATGTCATCAAGTAGTAATTCCACTAGTCATATTCCCCTCAAGAAGAGCAGAGGCAAAGGTTCACAAAGAAAGAAGACTAACGATGACTCTCAGGAAATTGTTGAGGTATTTGAAGAGTCTGAACCTGAACCTAAACCAGTTAAGAGAAACACTACTAGTAGAAGAAGTGGTCTAGAAGAAATTCACATTTTTGTTAATGGAAAAACAATTATTTCTGATGATCAGATGCTATTTCTAGATATTAGGTGATTCTATGAGCTTAAATGAAGCTGTAAGAATTAGAAGTAAGCAAGGATGGTATGCTACTCAAGCAAAGGATTGTGACTTAATCTGCACAGTAATCTGCTAAAAATAAGTTCTTGATGGCTGAAGTTCTAGTGGTGTTAAACCATTCAAGACACTTCCAAGTGTCAAATCCAAAACCTGCACATGTTCAAAGCCTAGCTCAAAATCGTGCTCAATCCTTAAACTCGTGTTTGAAAAAGAGGATGCATACATTTATGCAAAGTCTTTAAGAAAGCCAAAAAAGACAAGCAAGGAGACAACCATGTATTCGAAGGGTGAAAATGAAAGGAATTGGTACAGTTACAGGGGTTCCCGCTTGAGTCCCAGTCGTTTTGGACCTCAAGTGTAAGGATACTGGTACTAAACCAGGGGCTCTTAATGAGGAAACGGATATAACAGTAAGGAAATGTTTTTCTTGAGTGGGGGATCATAACAAGGAAAGTTAAATAGTCAGAAGAAGACAAACTTGATGATGAAGAGAACGATGTTAAAGAAGGTGTGTAATTGAAAGATACAAGATGATCACTACAGTGATATTCAAGATACTAATGATGAAGATGATGAAAATGAAATTGATGGAAGAGGAAATCTACAAGTATAAGATTCGATTATAGTTTCTGATTTTAATGTGCGTAAAAGACTGAGAAGAAGATACGATGTTAAATGACGGAGTTTAAATATTCTGAGATAAAGGTGATGAAAAGGTTAATGAAGTGCAAGGCAAAAGCAGATGCTGAAAAGACTTTAAAAGTAAAGGATGATGCCAAGAAGACCGAACTCCCTCCAACAAGCCTAGCTTTATCTGTGATCTTAGGTTTTTGGTGATCAATTCTTTAAACTATCTTCTGATTCTTCTTTGGTTAGTACTGTTATAGAGATTATATAGTATTCAGTGTGATCAAACTCATTATTGGAAGTTAAAAGATCTAGTATGTATAGCTCACATATCAGTCTCCATCCATGCTTGTAGTACCAGTGTCTGTGATTTCAGAGCCTTTAGTTCTCACACCAGTACAAGAAATTCCCTTAAATAGTTATATTCAACTCTACAATTCATTCTGTTCACCACACCATTTGTACCTCAACAAACAACAACACCGATTCCTACACCAACAATCATAACCGATGCTCCAAACCTCACCATTGTTGTTTCTAAATACGACTGCACTCTCTTGTTTGTTCAGGTAAGTGTTGCTAAACTTGAAAAAGATGTGTCTTGAACTAAAGAAACTCGAACGCTCTGCTGAAGCTCTTTGCTGCTCCTCAAGACATAAGTTACATCTGTTGTGTAGTATAATATATTGGATCCAAATTTAGGATGTCTTCACAAAAGGAAACTAAAAGAAACACACTGGCAGACCTTATTCAGAAAATATTATTTGCAGCAAAGTTTTGGAGTTTTCCAAGGAAAACAGACCAACGTTGATTAGTATAAGAATCAAAAGAAAACTTTTCAGAGATTCCTAAAGATTAAAAAGGGAAAATTGCTAGAGAAGCAAAAGATGCTAAAAGTTTACTATCTAAGCCTACAGAACAAGCATCTCTCAAAGAGTACGATCAGAAACAGCGTCTATTCTACTAGACATGCAATGCTAACAAAAGTCTTTTAACAGAAATCCCTGCTATATCATTATTATATAACCTGTCGCATGGATGCACTGATAGGAGG
The DNA here is from genome assembly GCA_026074375.1 of Tanacetum coccineum. Lineage (NCBI taxonomy): Eukaryota > Viridiplantae > Streptophyta > Magnoliopsida > Asterales > Asteraceae > Tanacetum > Tanacetum coccineum. The sequence continues at coordinate 61,481 of BQNB010016233.1, forward strand.
TATGGGACCAATTGCAAATGGATAAGGGAGTGTCGATTAACAGTTCTGAAGGGACCATAAGAAAAAAGCATGTATGATGATAATGAAGGACCCTCAAGCTAGGTCCATACTTAGGGTAGAATGATAAAGGGAGAAAGAATTTAAGGAGTCAAAAGTCTCAATAAGCCTTCCCACCACAAGGAAACCCAAAAGGTAAAGCTCTAGCTAAAGGCTCTAAAACTGGTAAGTCTGCTTTGGCAAAAGAACCAGGTGAAGAACCTATTGCTGAGGTGGTTATGGATGATGCGGGTGATGACAGGTTCGTGATGATGATCAACCACAAGATGCTTTTGAACCCAAGACAGCCAAGACTCCGAATCCAGAATGGTTCAACGCAACCTCCAAGGCCTCCTACTCCTGATCCAGAATGGAACAAGCATTTTTGTCAGGTTTTAATTGAACAAACCTGAAATCAGGCTTGGTTCAATCAAATGGATATCTAGCTATAAGGATCCTCTCAACATTTACTAGACCCTCTTGCGCTACCAATTGATTTCTCCAAGTATGTGTTGAATCAACTTAAAATTGATAATCTTACTCAAGATATCTTGTTAGGACCTGCCTATAATCTGTTAAAAGGCATGTGTTCTAGCTGCATAGGATCTAGAGTACCTACTTCTAAAGAGTGTTTCTATGCATGGATGACCAATTCTTGATTGAATAATCTCGGGAAGGAGATCATTACCCCTTTGACCTGTCAAAACCTCTTCCTCTGCAAGGTTACATATGTTATCTAACCGTTGTTGTTGATTACTTCTTCAACAATGACTTAAAGTATCTAAAATCTTATGATCCGAAAAGGAAGTATACTATGTCGATCACGAAGACCAAAGCAGCTCGGTATGAGATTGAAGGGATTGAAGACTTGGTTCCTACGCTTTGGAGTGCCTACCTCAAAGGGGTTATGATAAAGGACGCGTTGAAAGGGATTCAAAACATTTGGAGGTGAAAAGGGTATAAGTATGGTCACATATCTCAGGCTGAAACAAGTTTCTCCAAGCATAATGTGTATTCTACTAAGAAAATTCTAGGGGTGAAGAGTGTTAGTGTCAAGAAACTGCACGGATATGGTCATTTATAAGAGATTGTGGTGAAAAGAGCTGACCGTCAGCTCTACAAGTTTAAAGAAGGTGACTTTGTAGATCTACACCTGAATGACATTGAAGACATGCTACTTCTTGTTGTTCAACACAATCTATTCCACCTCACCAACAGCGATCTTATTGACTTTATTGTGGCTCTTCGTATGTTCACAAGATGTCTCATCATCAAGAAATGTGTCGAGGATTTATAGCTTGGTGTAGAGATTTACCAGAAGAAACTCAACATCACTCCACCTCAATAGACCTTTCCAAAAATAGAGTTCAAAGAACTCTACACTCTATCTCACAAACCACCAGGGGTTATCTATGAAGATTTGACCAAACATAAAAGAGTGACACGGGCTGATGAGTTGTATAAGTTTTCGAACGGTATGCTCAAGAAATTTTGGGATGAGCTTCATTATAGAATACATGATTTTCGTTTGGAATACAATAAGGAGATGCCAACGAGAAAGTAGACAACTACTGATAAAAAGAGGTCAGAACTTATGGTCAAGTTGATTGATAAGCAGATGCGCGAAAGAAGGATCATTCGGAATCTTGAAAGATTGGTTGGTGCTTGGGAAGTCAAGATGGACTACAAACTGATGATGCGTATCGTTTAATCGTCAGGTCCAATCTCAAAATCTTATCTTGTGAATAATGTTAATATTGTTGATCCCAATGAACATATCTTCTTAGCTTGTTAAATCTTAGTTAACTTGGATAAATCCAAACTAACTATAAGAGAAACTATGATTGTGAATACTACAAGTTATGCGGAATCTAACTTGTAATACTAAGAAGAACAATGAATACTAAACTTTTGAATATATTGGATTTTAATATTCTGATAGGTTACAGGAGGAATAACACATTTGAGGATTGGATTCTATATATTTTTCCTCTAAACCTTTATACCGTTGGGTTCTTTATATTACACTAAGGAAAAAACCTAACTGGGGCTTACAAAACGTTGTACAATGATTAATGCATGTCTATTCTAATTTAACACATGACATTATCATCAATAGCTAGTTACGCTAACTATATTAGACTAAATCATCATCTAAATATTAACTAACTAGTACTAATACTTATACTGGCAGTACTAACAATGTACTGGTAGTACTAACTAATATAAATAACAGTACTAACTACTTAGTCTGTTTTCTTTAATCTTTAGCAGCAGCATCAACTCTGAACCAGCAGTAGTAAATTATAATTCTCAACAATCCTCCCCTAAACTTGATATTTACTTGTCAATCATCAAGTTTCTTCACTGCTAAAACTCCATAACACCAGGAGGATGATGTCCCAAAATACTGTACTAACTCTTAAGCAATGATTTAATGAACTTTGATGAAGCACAAATGCCATAGTAATTTCTATCTTTAGCTCTCTAAACTGCATAGGTTTAGCATCTTCTCTAGTAATTCTTGACCAACAGGGTACTTCTTCTTACTAGCTTATTAATTTACATGGGTTTTTACCATCTATAAACAGAGTGTGAACTTCACAATTTTCTAATAATTTCCATCTCAGCAATTTCCAATCAGTGTGATTTCATCCATAGTTTGTCTTTTTTACATCTGGGTCAAATATATCATTCCTTAGTTTCCCCAAAGCAAAAATCATGTCCTTTAGAGGATGATCTTGAAACCTTTCCTTAACTAACCTGTATAGATCATTTATGCTATTGAACTATCAAGTCTTTTTAAGAAGGCTTGTGTGTCTCCATTATAGATTGAACTTCCATCAGCTCTGGTTAATTTGTAAACATACATGTCTTTTGCTTCCATCTTTCCCAACAACTGATATTCCTAATTCAGAATAGGAAATTTTCTAAATAGTGGCTCATAGTTTACTTCACTGTCATTATTAGAAATTATCTTTAAACTTAACCTAAGTTCTTCCTTCTCCTTCTCATACTATGCTGCTTCTTCTTCTGTAACATCCTTTATAAATTTCATCACTTTTAGTTTCTTGTGGTGTTGACTTTTTGTTGCATATGTTCTTGCAACTTCTTTTTAATCTATTTTACCTGGCTTTGAGCTTCTTTCTCTGAATCTTTGGTGCTAATAAATCTTTGAATCCTCTTTTGTTCTCTTTCATACCTAACTCCTGACTTTTTAGTGTCATAAGACTTTTCACTTTTAGTTCTGATATGTTTGTAAAAAAAAAAAACCCCACCATGTTCTTTAGGATTCAGTTCATTCCTAAGATTCCTCAACTGTGTTTTAGTAGGTGGTTTGTTTCTGATTGCCTCTACTCTTTCAGCTGCTAACTATTTCTTTCTCTTTTAATGGAATTATTCAAATAACTAAGCCCTTTTCTTCCGTATTGTTTATACTCTCTTGTTTTTCTTGTGTTCATTTCTAGCAGCCTAGTTTCATACTAATCATTATCCTGCATGCACCTCATCAAACATTTTAGCTATAGCAACCTTAGAAGCCTCTTCTTGTCTTTCTCTTTCTATTTTTGTTTTTTATCGGGAGTTTCTTCATTAAATTCTGCTTGAAGTCTTAAGGCTACTTTAGCATCTCTTTCCATCTGTGGCATCTCACCTTGAACCTTTTTCTTTCTCTTCTCATAGGTCTAGTCCTCCTGTAGATTACCTTTTCCTTTGTCTTTAGGATCAGATTGCTATGGAAGGGTTTGAAGTGTAGTTATTAATCTAATAGGTCTAGAAGTGTCTTCTACATCTTTAATAGCAAAACTCCTTTCTCCTTACTTCTTATATTTAACTTCATCCTTTAATCAAAAGTCTAAGCCAGGCCATTATGTATACATTTGATCATCATGGACTTTTGTTGATAGGAGGAAGTCCTTGGTGCAATAGTATCTTAACTCTTACTCACCAGTAGTATTACCTGCTTCTGTGTCACCACTTTCTTTCACCACTTCCGTATCATCAGCACCAATCTTTCCTTGGTTCTCTGCATCTTTCTCTTGAATAAAAGCCATTCCTTTATCCACTAGATCATTAAGATCATCAAAATCACTATCCTTACACATTGGCTTTGTCTTGTCACTTGTCCTCCCCTGTTTGGATGCATCCTCCTCATCCAAATCATCATCAAAAGACTCAACCTGCCTGTATTATCCTCACTTCTTAGGTGTGAGGATTCTTTGGCTATCCTCTTATCTTTCTAATTGCTTGACTCTTTTCTTTAGTTGAGGATCTCCACAGCTTGGAGCATCAATTTCTTTTCTCCATGTCATACGCCCACCCTGTTTTTGTCAAATTTATACACATAGACTTCAATTCTTCTAGTTTCAATCTCCCTTCAATCACTTCTGTATGTAACCTCCTGGAAGAGGTTAATCTTGGGGATGTAGGTAGCGTTTAATACATTCATAAATTCAAAAAGTATGTTCCATCTGCCTCCCCACTCTCTAGTGTATGGACCTTCTGGGAGAGGTGGTTCATTGGGTTTTAAAGCACTCTCTCAAGAAAATTAGTCTGAGTCAGGAGCACCCCTTGGTTTCTTGGCGATAGGATCTGCCCACCTGTATCCATTCCCTGGAGGAATGTCAAATTAGCATTGTTGTTGTGTCTGGGTCGCTGATTTGTATGTTATCACTGTTCATTGTGTTTCAACTAAGCTTTAGCATCAGAGTGATAACCTTTCCACACTGTCACCCCCTCCGTATGGACAACCTCATCTGCTCCAAGGTCGTAGAGGAAAACTAGTTTGAGGTAATCAGTAACCTTTTTGGGCTCTTCCTTATATTTTTGTGTTTTCTGTGTATTTTCTTTGGATGTAGATGGAGATTGGGAGTTAATTACTCAATGGTTATGCTTCAGTCTGAGGTTCATGGGAAATTGTTAGAGGTGTTTTAGGTTTTAAAAGTTTAGTTCAGTTTATAGTTTTGAGGTTTGATAAAACATTTGGTTGTAAGGTCCGAGGGTGTGGGTTATGGTTCAGGGGGTGTTACTGAACTTTCACCTTAGGTGCTTGGTTTGTTGCACCAAACTTTATAATTCAATAAAGTAGGAGTTAACTTTTCTCGAAAAATCTTTTTCTTTGCCTTTTCCATATTTGAGAAAAACCTTTTTAGATGGCTTGGTGTTTTTTTTCTTAAAGTATCATTAAAAAGGTTTCTTTCATAAGTATCATTAAAAGGTTCTGGTAAATCTTTAAGCTAGTTATTCAAAAAGAGTAGTAAAAACCTTAGATACATTAAAAACTTCTTTGGATCCAAGTTCCTTAACATACCATCTAAAATCAAATTTGAATTATTTTTTTGGACCCTTTGCCAAACATATAACTGCTGAAGCCAAATTGGTTGAAAACTCATTCCAGCCAGTTGATTTTGAACTTATACAATGAAGGATGGTATGTATCAGGAATTTCCATTGAGGAGATAATGAACCTTTTTGAAAAGTAAGTTTTGTTAAAAGCTGTTCATCCCCTATCAATGCAAGGTTTTCAAAAATGTCATCATTTCTGAGGCAAGTAATACCATCCTTATCATCAAAGAGAAGATCATTCCTCACTGATGATTCTGATATCACTACTGCCTTGCCATCAACTATGGCATGTATCTGCTTCACTGAATTAACTGTTTTGGAAGTGGCAGTATTCCAAAACTGTTCAATATAAGAAGCATAGATAGTGGGACTTACAGTGAGAGCATAGTTAATTGAACATGTAGAGAGGAAGTCCACTATCTGATGAAATTATGCATTCTCATCACTCTTTTCCAAATACGCGACCATGTTGTGTTGGTTTACAAACGCAAGATAAACCATGAATAATTGAATTTGTCGGTGTGAAAATCGATTAGGGTTTGATGAATTATGAGCAATTGGTATTTGTGAAAGATATTGTTTGATTAATAGCCTTATATAGGAACTAAAGAAAACTGATTCCGCCCAAACACACTATATATAATATAATATATAAGTATATAAGGATTTAAACTAGTATAGTATAGTAAGTATTTTCCGTCGGGTTTGAGAAACAAACTTTTAACCAAAGTTGTCTCAAAAACCTCCCGGGTCGTTTTCCCTCGACGAAATGTGAATTTACATTCGGTAACGTTCGTGATCGCGCATTTTGAAAGTTTCAAAGATTTGATTTGGTTTTCTATTTCTACAGCTAAAAACAAATAAAACATGCAAAGGAAAGTAAACAACTAAGCAATTAAGAAATTAGGCATAAAAACGTTAACGGGAATTAAAGAAAACGCGACAAATAAGCAAGTATTTCAAAATTAAGCCCTACGAAAGCAAATTTAATTTTTATAAATCCTAAATGACAAAATAAAATTTTCAGAAAAAGAATTATATTTTTTTGACTTTTATTTTATTTATTATGAATTAAAAACGATTTTAATCTAGAAAATTAATAAAACTTACTAAACTAATCATAAAAATTCTAGAAAAATAATGAAAAGTGCTAAACACTGAGTAGAATCTATGAAAAATAAGCGCTTGAAGTTTGGCTGAACAAATAAGCTAGAAATAAGCTCTAAAGAGCTGATAAGCAAAAGGTAGAAAAGACTTTATTAAATAAATGATGCAAGTTAATACTCGAAAAAGTCCACAGGGCAGTTGGCATTGAGTGTGTGTTGTGAGGCGTTGGGTTTATGAAGGAGAGGTCATGGGTTTGACCCCCATGACCTTTTCTTTTTAGAAAACATTTTTTTTATTTTTTTTCTTTTTGAAAACTAAACTTAAGCTAAAAATTAGCACTTTTTGTGAAATCACTTTTTCTAAATACTACAAATAAGCCAGGAATAAGCTCAAATAAGGCAGAAATGCTAAAGAGCTAAACAAGCTTTTAAGCTTTAACTTGATAAGCCTAAAAGATCCTATAAGCTATGACTAATTCTGAATAAGCTAAATATACCTATCACTGGACTCAAATAAGCAAAAAGGACTAAAAAATAAGCAATTCAAATAAGCTGAAAACAGCTAAAAACATTGGAACAAATTAGGATAAAAACAGAATTTAAAGTCTTAACCACTACTTTTAAGCTAAGAAAATAAACTAATAAGCACTACTAATAAGGTAACAAAAGAAAATAGATGAAGACTAATACTAAAATAGCACAGATAAGCTAAAGTTAAGCAAAGCATCTAAGAAATTAAGCTAGACAGAGCAAATGTAATTGGCAGACTTGATGCTGACTTTTTGAGCCAAATGACCACTTTTTAGCTTATTTATGAGACTTGAAAAACCATTTTGAAAATTTAAAACCTAAAAAAATGCAACCTAAACTACAATAAGCTCAAATAAGCTGAAAACAACAAAAACCAACAAGGATAAAAGCTTAAAAAGATCTGCACACATTGACTTTTTAAAACAGAACAACAAAAACTTACTTTTCTTTTAGACAATTTAAAAGACAATAAGCTAAAAATAAGCTATATTGTAAAAACAGTTTAAGAGACATGTTGACTTAAGCTATAAAAAGCAAAAAAAAAACTAACATCTAAATAAGCCAATAAGCTTATGAAATCAGTTATGCCAAACACCCCTTTAGGTTATTAAAAACCTATTTTTAAAGCAAAACAGATATCTAAACTCCCTTTTTAAGCAAAAACAAATTATACCTATGACTAAGAAGACTAAATAAGCAAAAATTATAAACTAATAAGCCCTAGAAACAAGCTAAAACCTAGAGCAGCTCTAACTGCTTATGACAGCAGTACTAATTTCTATGAAAACAATTTTAACTTATTAAGAAAGAAATTTAAGCTAAAGACATATAAGAATTGAGGCATAAGACACTGCAAGAGAACACAAAAAACTCTATATTTTATTTATTAATCCAAGGATCCAACAGTTAAAACCTTACTTAGCAGTTTTGTAAATTTGATTAAACAAACTCTAAAACCTAAGCTATACTTAATCTAAGCTTATGAGAACTAAACTTAGGACTTATTTGAGCTTATTAGAACTAAACTTAGGACTTATTTGACTCATTTAAAGACTTATCCCAAACAGTCATTTAAGTCCTAAAATCTAACATTAAGCTGGAAACAGATTGAAAAATGATTCACATAGTGAAAACAAAATAAGCATAAGCTGACAGGAAGATAATTAAGCATTCAAAACAAAGAAAATCAACTCAATTAAGCATTATAATAAGCAAGCAGAAATTAAGCTCAATTTGAAAAGATGGTAAATGAAAAATGGAGTTACCTTAACCCGTTGCTCATAACAGGAGTAATATAATCCTATTAATCTCTAACCTACCCAGTTTATTGAATAAGCAATCTAAAAACCCATAAGCTCTTCCAAGGCTAGCCTATCTTCCAAAAGCTTAAATTTAAACACCTTAACCAATTCCTTTAGTAATTGAATAACCAAGCTCAAACAAGCTTAGATAAGCTTATTTGAGCTAATGAACTTTTGAGAGAGCAATGCAGCTTATTAATAGCTTAACAGCTTATTAGTATCATACTGAAACTACTTTTGCATAAATGAAAACGAAAAGTTTAAGCTCAAACAGAATTTTATTAAATGAAAAATGAAATTACAATGCTGAAAAGGAAATTACATAAAATAAATGACAATAAGCTGGAAAAATAAGCTATAATCTAATCTACACTACTCCTACTCTCATCTAATAATCTACAATGAAGAACTAAATGCCCTATTTATAGAGTTTGTTTAGCAGGGGAGCATCTTTAGAGTGTTTTTGTTGTGTGAGGAGGTGAGATAAGCCTTCCAAACTTCTATCCTGAACCCTTGGATTAATTCTTGCTCTCCACTTCTTTCTATCTTGGCCTTTGGATCAAAAATCCCTTAATGTGGTCACACGGATTGCCAGCGTGGATTGACAGGGTATCAGTCACGCTTTTCTTGTGTGTAGAGTGTTTCTAGAAGGGTTTGGATGTGACGTACTGAGTGGGTTTGGAGGGATATACCCTGGTTCATTTGTTCATGTGAATGGAGGGAAAAAGTGGGAGGTAAAAGATGAACAGTAACAACATTTTGATTTGGGGATTTTGACCCGAGGTTATACATGTTTGACTTGGGTTTTATGAAACGGGGTTGGGCCAGGGGCTTATGGATTTGGCTTGTGTTTAGTGAAAGTATTATAAAACACTTAATGGTTGTTAAGTGTTAGTTTAATAATCCTTTGGTTTGTAGTGTAAAAATTAACGACCGTTAGTCCTTTTGTCAAAAATTACCCCTGAATAGTATTTAGTAACGGTAACTTTAGCAGCACTAAGTTAGGCTAGAAGTACTAAGTTTGTACTAGCAGTACTAACTTTCGCCCTTATAGTTTTTGGCAAACTACCAGCCATCAACAAATTTGAGAATTATTTACTAGTCGCCGTTTGCCCTAGAATAACCAATTCTTTCTTGTTTGTTAGACATGGTGAATTGATGACCATTTGGTATGTGGTGAAAACCAACATGTGAAACATCAGCAGTATGAACAAAGTCACTAGCATTCACACCAAATCAGCATATCCATTATTAGTCAAATAACCTTTAAGCTCTAATCCTGCAAAATGTTAGTTCCAAACACAAAAAAACACAATCCAAAACATCTTGCATAATAACTGACAATATTAACTTTTAGGCTTGGCAGTACTAAGTATCAGTTACCAGAATTACCCTATTTTCATCACTTGGCAGCTCTTGCACTCCATTCTAAGCATCCATGATGTATAATCTGCTGCACTTATACACATAGTTCCATATAGCCTTCCCTCAAACAAAGATTCTATGTGTATTATTAGCTATGCCAATACACATATACAGAGCAGCACTAAAATTAGACTAACAGTATTAACTTTTTCTCCAATAACTATACAACAACATGCCTCTATTCATCACAAGCACACTAGAAATTACTAGATAGACATATGAGAATTTATGAGGATCCATATTTATGCATAACCGATGAATAAAAGTTAAAAACCGTTATCTAAACAAATAAACCTCCCCTCAAACAATACTTTATAGATTAAGTAATCCAATGCTAGCAATCAAAAAGTTAAACCTGCTAACATCAAAAGCGTTTGTGAGAAGATCTACAACATTGTGGTCTGTGTGAATCTTGATCACTTGAATCAAATTCTTCTCATAAGAATCTATGATGAAATGGTTCCTTATCTCAATGTGCTTGGTTTTAGAATGAAACACTGGATTCTTCAAAATACAAATAGTGCTTTCATTATCAATGTAAATCTTGGTGTTCATGAAATTAAACCCATAATCAAGTATTTTATTTTGGATCCATAACACTTGTCCATAACAATTAGCAGCAACAACATACTCTGCTTCAGTAGTAGAATTGGCTACTATAGTATACTTCTTACATTGCCATGAAAACAACCTCTTGCCAAGAAATTGACAACC
>BQNB010016234.1:0-71936 GCA_026074375.1 Tanacetum coccineum
TCAAAGACTTCAATAATTTAGCAGTTTGAAATTCTTACAAACTGACAGACTTGGAAATGAAATAAAGCAACTACTAAACTTAACAATGTTTATTCAAAATTCATAAAAACTATTACCTAGATTTAATTAGAGCTGGTGCAAACTAATTTGATAACCAAAAAAAAGTTTAGGCCACATTTGACCCATTTTGAACCCTTGACCCAAACACTCCTTTAGAAACTGAAATTCAAATTTTAAGCTAAGACACAACTTGATAAACTACAAAATGCTTAAACAGATTAAGGACTAACTATATTGAGGACTAATAAGCAATAACATTTCAGAAATAAGCATTATATAATCAACTATACTAATAGGCATTTTTTGGTTTTTCTAAACAGTTTTTAGCAAAACAAAGTAAAAGCTTAAAACAGATTATAAAATGCTATTCACTGAATGCAATAAGCTGACTAAAGACTAAAGGAACACAAATAAGCAAGACATAAACAGAAAATAAGCATATTAAGCAATGCAACAGTAATTAAGCTTAAAAAGAGAAAAGGAAAAGTACCTTAGATCTTTGCTTAAACAAGGACATTAAATGAAATTCCTAAAAGCTCTAGGGACTCAGCTTATTGTCAATAAGCTGAATCCAAACCCATAAGCTCATCCATGGCTAGCTTATCATCCAAAAAGCTAAAAATCCAAATTTTGATTCCAATGACACATAAAACTCACAAAAGCTATTGTATAAGTTTATATGAGTATAACAGGTTCTATAAGCTTATGAGAGCTTATAGAAAGGACTTTTGAACAAAGATAAGCTTGAATGCGTAAAGATTAAAAGAGACAGATTTGCATAAACATAAAAAGTTGAAAGATTACAAGGCTTGAATTTTAAAAGTACAATTTAAGGTAAACAAGACTGAAAAAAATAAAGTTACTCTACTCCTAAAATTACTACTACACTCGATATATCTTTCAATGAAGAAATAGGCTTCATATAAGTAGCCGAATACAAGCTCTCAGTTGTGCTTGTTGTGTTTGTTGTGTGAGGAGAGTGAAACCATCATCATAGCCATCTAATTTTCTTGGTCCCAAAGTTGTATAATCAGAGTCATTGAATCCTTGTCCTGTTCATCAAACAATTAGAACAATTGGGATTGCCAAGGTGGATTTTTGGTATTGGTGAAGTGGGGTAATGGGAGAGAGACGTTTTTGTCATGGGGTGCAGGGGTGACAGAGGAAAGGGACAATGAATAGTGAAAATGGCGGGAAAGGGTATTGGGTACTGATTGTTTAATTTTGTGATGGGGTTAAGGGAAAAAGGATGTTGGGTGAAACTGGTGTTAGGGTTTAAGGGGGTAAAGAGTTAACGGGGTTAGGGGTTAAGGATGAGTGGTGTAAAGGGATTTAAGGTGTAGGGGGTGAATGTGTTAGTCCCTAAGGACTAACATTGTTAGTCCTTGAGGACAAACAATGCAAACAGTTTAGTAGTGTTGTGGGCTAACAGGGTTAGGTTTGTTTGGGCCTAGTAATTGGGCCGGGTTATAATATGATGGATTTTGGATTAGGACTTTATAAGGCTTATGGTTTAATATAAAAGCTTAATGGGCTGACTCGGCCCATTAATTTGGTTACGGGTTGACCCAATAAGATTTCTTCGTTTTCGGCTTTGTCTTGACTTGTTGACTTTTTGACTTTGACTTTGATTTTTCACGCTCTTTCCAATCTCGTGCTCGGTTTTATCGGTTTTGCTTTGTTTTTGTCCTTTTTCTGAATATCCGTTACTTGCACAACACAAACAGTAAAACAAGCATATATTTGGCATTTTATGTCCGTTTTTAGTCATTTAAGCTTGTTTTTATAGGTAAAAGGTATGTGTAATTAAGCACATACCAAAATCTCCCATACTAAACTATTGTCGTGTCCTCATGCAATGCTATAAGTAAACACTTAAGAAAACTAAGAATCTCAATCCCACTCGACTAATTACCTCAAAAAGTAGCTAAGTGTTCATCAAGGGGAATTAAAGAATCATTAGTTTTGAAAAAGCCCCGTTTTTCCATTTTTAAATATTTATACTTATTCCCACACATATTTTTGTATTTTTTTCTTTTTCTTATTCTTAGCAACTAACTAACATGTTTGGACTTTCGTTATTTTCATAACTTTTAGGGTCACAGAATAAGAAGCACTTCAATCCTAAAATGCCCAAAACGGATAAATTCATCGTCCCCGACTTTTCACTTGTCCCAAACCAAGCTCAAAAACGAAATCATCATTAAATACAAGTTAAGATGCTAACACTACTCATATTTGCAACTTGTAAACTTTTCGCTCCCTACAATTATTATATATTACGTTAGTGTGCTTATTTCGAATTTCAACCATGGATCAACCTTTTTAAGAAAATTGCAATATTTCTATTGCTTTACGTTCCATCCAAGAATTATGATTTTGAAGGCGAGATCATTCCATGTAGCGACTTTCTTCTCGGCACATCCCAGCCGAGACCGGCTTAGGTGACCAGGCTTTTGACACCCCACAGAGAATAGTATCGGAACTCACGAACCTTCAGTTTCAAAAACTCTTAGGCTTCCCGTTAATAGATTTTTTTTTCAGGTGTTCGTCTGATTTTTTACATTTTCGTCCATTTTTTAGGTTTTCATCTGTTTTTTACGTTTTCGTCTGTTTTTTATGTTTTCGTCCGTTTTTTACGTTTTCGTTCGTTTTTAACGTTTTTGTCAGTTATTTTACGTTTTCGTTAGTTTTTTAACATTTTTGTCAGTTATTTTACGTTTTCGTCTCTTTTTTTACGTTTTCGTCTGTTTTTTTACGTTTCCTCCGTTTTTGTAGAATATTGGAAATCATAACACAATGGAAGATAGATGGATTAGCCAAGTCTAGAGAGAGAAAGTTAGAGAGAAAAACTTTCTAGTGAGAGAAAATGAACTTGTATTATGAAATGACTAACCACCTCTTCCAAGGCATGGAAGAGGCTTATATAGTAGCTTACAAAATCAGCCCTTAGGCTATGGAATAGGCTTACACGTTGGGCTTTATAACCCGGCCCATTACCGAACATTACATATTAAACGTTAAACTACGAGCTATAATAAATGGTATAATACATGGGTTGACCGAGTCTTTTTTTTAATATCTAACAATCTCCCCTTAAGGGAGGTCACCCTAGAAAATACTAACTTAAGCTCATCAATCTTGATCTTGTGTTCAGCTCGTAGTCTTTTGATTCTTCACGTACTATCTTGTACTTTGAAGTAGTGATCTTTGTCTAGTGGCTTGTGATTGTACTTGATATGTGATCTTGAGCTTCTTTGAGATCACCGGCCAAATCTAATCTCTGATCATCAACTTATGGTCTTTCGCTGTCTTGTGCTTGTGACATCTGGACCGGCATGCTCATACCTTTCTTGATGATGAAAGCTTGATTATTCGTTGTTCTTGAAGTTCCTTTAACTTTAATACTTGATCACTTCAAGAGGATTTTGATATTAGAGTTGCGAAAGCTTTGAAACATATACTTGAGCTTTCATGAGGTCATTAGATGTATCGGTCAAGTATGAGCATGCGGTTATGAAATAGACTCCACTGGAACGAGGTATCTCCATCTCCATCTTTACTTGAACCTGTAATAAAACAGTTAGCATTAAAGCTTGTGGACGAATATGGCTTTGTCATTTGCCTGAGTTTGGTTGGATTAACCTCCAGATCCTGTGAGGACCGACCTGTGATTAGGTAGATTCAATCTTAAGAAGAATCTCCTTGACAGGATTTCCAATAAAAGTGTCGAATCTTCCAATGTATGAACATCAGAATCACCTAACTTGCCTGTTTTCTTAATCGAAACGTCTCAAAGCAGACAACACGATAAGAGTGAATCGGTTAGTTACTATCTTACCGATTAAAGAGGAAAATTGATTTGAAAATCAATCGACGTATCACTTGAGAAAGTGTTTTTGTGACACATCGAGAGTGTTAAGCTTTTATCAAAATTCATCAATCGTTAATTCATAATCTGGACCGATTCGATATCCAGTGTCACAAGTTTGACCCATTAAGGATCTCACAAGTCACCTACCATGAGCTTGTTTGATGTTGGCTCAAGCAGGATTTCCATCTTCATTGTGAATACATAAGTATCACTCGGATGTTCTAGCAAAACCACAAGGATAATGCGTAGGAATCTTATGACAATCCTTGTATTCATATTATGTGAATGACAAGTAAACATGGAATAGTGTCCTAATGAGATTAATTGATGATCTCTTGGCTCTAGACTCAATTGTGCGTTTTAGTTTTAGTGATCGGAGGTTGGAGCGGACTGCCACCTTTTCAATATCAACTAACTCAGAGTGAGAAAGTCAATAGATTACATGTTTAGTCTCTGTGAGAAATGAAACATAAATCATTTAAGAGATTCTGAGTGGCTAGGGAGGGCTGTGCATTGCATCACTGGGTCCATGATGTCAGTCTTCAATGTCAGCAATCATCTTTGTGATTCTGACAGCAGATGTATTGACCCGGTTTCTGCCTAAGTGTATGGAGGGCTTTTTTCTTTATACACTTTATCCCTACATTTCTTTTTCATTCTTCAACCCTTTTAGTGCTTACCGAGACTTCATGCCTAGAACCTTGTTGGGTTTGTTCCAGTACTAGCTCCATCTCAGTCGGCACTATTCCCTTATTATCATAATTACTCCTTTTTATGTCATACCTAAGGACTTCTACACTAACTTGTAGGAAACTAGAAAGGGGGTTGAATAGTTTACCAGTTAATTTGATCGTTTTAAAACTTTGCTTATAAAATGCTTTGATTCGAGTTGTATGTCAATCAATCAACAATATGAATCACAACTAAACTATCTAATGTAATGAACTAAGTAAACAATAACAATATAGAGAGATAGAGAAAGAAACGATTAAACCAAGACACCAAGATTTATAGTGGTTCGGCTACGAAACACCTCTTCATTCCTACTCCACTCCCCGAGTACTCCACTCGAGATTTCACTATGTCAACAAGCTCCCTTTAGGCGGAGAAAACCGTTTACACGTCGCTTACTTTCTTTTCCGACACTAAGCTAGATGTCGAGTCCTAATCTTAGCTAGAACCAATCTAAGACTTCACTAAGTCTTTACACACTCACAAGATATATACTCTTGGATTGACACACAATCCAAATCACAAATACACAATTTACACAATTGGATCTACACACAATCCAATTTACACAACAACACAAAGTTAATATAATAAAGACTTGTGATCTTGAGGAGGAAGAAGGAGATCACTTAATAACAATTCGTATGTAGAAGAATACGATTGTTCTTCTCTTGCACTTGATTAGAAGAAGAAGGGAGGAAGAAAGAATTAATCACTTGAAACAAGATCAAGGTATGTTAGTGATTAAGATATGTGTTTTAGAAAGAAAGAAAGAAGAGAGAAAAGTAGATCTGAGAAAATTCGTGGCAAGAGGTTCTGTTTTTCAGATGGGGTGGCCCAGTATTTATAGGAGACAAAAAGAGCCGTTGTGCTGGCGGCGGTCCCGGCGGTCCCAAATATATTAGGGGGCCGCCAGGCCTATAAGGGGGCCGCCGTAGACTACGCTCCTCTTTTTGTCTTTTTGTGGGGAAGGTGTTATCTGTTTTAGAACCTTCCATTTTGGGGGGGAAAATCTGATTTCAAATTTATTATTTTAATAATACATTTCTTTTATAAATAAATATTTTGTTTTTATATTTTTATAAAAACACTTTTGTAGAAATGTAAGGTTTAAGAAAAATATTTTCTTAATCACTAATCATGTTTAATGATTTGTTTATTCATACCTTAAGTGATTAATCTTAGAAATAGAATTTTACGGTTAGTAATTTATAAACGTTTATTTTTATCGTAAACGTTTTTACATTTTGTTATTATCAAAACATCGAGAGGTCGAAAAATATAAATAACGTTTTTAGACATTATTTGTATTAACAATCTCCCCCTTTTTGATGATGACAAAATATAAACTCATTTAGTATAAAATTAGAGGTTTATAAATTACTAATGAGTTTAATTCCATTTCTCCCCTTTTTTGTCGAATCCAAAAAGGTTGATCGTCGAATTGTAGTAGAGAGAAAGAAATCGACGATTAAAGACTCCCCCTTGATGTATGCTCCCCCTCGTTCGGGGCACCAAGGGATCGATCTTACGATAATTTGTTTGCTACAAAACAAGGTTAGAAGTACAAGTGCAAGCCAACATAGCATGACAAATATCTCAATATTATAATCCACACTTTTAGAAACTCATAAATAAAGTTCATTCAAATTCTAAGAAGAGCATATATAGCCATATAGGACAATATATGAAGATACAACATATTAAAGCATCTAATAGAAGGAAACTAGTAGATTATTCTTAAAGTTTAGGAGAGATTTTAAGGAGAATTGGTAGTGATGGATGATGGGAAAAGGGTTGAGGGCCCAATGATGAGAGATTTGATTCGGTTAAGGTCATCTTTTAAGATATTAAAGATTTTACGAGTTCCCAAGCAACAGTGACAAAAGTTTGAATGAAAATTGACTTGGTCTAGACAAGGAGGATGAGTGAATGGTGAGGAGGGAGGTGAAATATTAGTTAACTCAATTGCATGTTGAATGTTGATATCAAGAAGATTTGAAAGGTGTAGGAGTTCATGCAAATGGTTTTCACTATGATTTTGAGTAGAGATTTGTGGAGGTAAGAAAGAGGATGTAGGATTAGATGAATTAG
Source organism: Tanacetum coccineum (assembly GCA_026074375.1). NCBI lineage: Eukaryota > Viridiplantae > Streptophyta > Magnoliopsida > Asterales > Asteraceae > Tanacetum > Tanacetum coccineum. The sequence continues at coordinate 6,761 of BQNB010016234.1, forward strand.
GAGAAGGAGGCAAAGGAGTGGTATCAAAGATTGGAGAGTTTGGTGGAGATTTAAGTAGTGAGTTGCTTGGAGATAGAGAAGGTGAGGAAGATGAGAGAAGGTTTATTGTTATATGAGAAGTGGTTGGAGTCCTATTTGGTGGAAGAGAATGTGGTGATGGTGGAAAAATGTGACTTTGTTTCCAAGGTTCAAGAAATGATCTTTTGTGTTTTCGTAAGTAGTCACGAGGAGATTTGTTAGAAGATGACACTGAGACTTTGAAGAGATGTTTATAAGAGAGATGGTGATTTAAGATGAAAAGAATGATGTTTATATAGAAGAATTTTGTGAAAGGCATGGTGTTAGCCTCAAAATATTAAGTCGAACAATGGAAGTTTATTCATTAATTATATTATGTCTCGGTCATTAATTAATATACGTTGTAATAGGCTAGACGGTTAAACGGGCTCTTAAATGTAAGCTAACCGGTCACGTGTATCAGGCGAAAGCCCAAGTAATCCCGAGCCCGGCCCGTAAAATTACTAAAGGCATGAAAGCCTTTTAGTTTTGATACATATACACCTCCTTAAGGAAAGTAAGGGGGGTTGGTCATTTGTTTTGCAAGTAAACTTTCTCTCTCACTTTCTCTCTCTATTCTGTCTCTCTACAATTCTTCTCATCTCCTTCCTACTTTTCTTGTTCTTATTATGAAGTGAAGGTGGTTATTGGTTCTTTACATTTGGTATCAAGAGCCTCGGGTAGATAGTGGTTGTTTCGTGGTTTAATAAGCTCTAAATCAAATTTTTGTGGCTTATTTTACCAAATAAGCTTACGTCTCCTAAATTTTTTTAGGGCTTATTGGTTCGTTTTGCTTCTTTATTTCTTGCTTCACTTGATCTACACCGTCTTGTGGTTGATTCGTGCCTATAAGCTCTTAACTTCGTGGCTTATTTTTTCTATTCGTGGCTTATTTTTCCTAATAAGATCACGACTTTTTGGCTTATTTGCTATTAAGCTTCTTGGTTGTTCTACTTATTACGTGTTCTTGCTACTTACACACTCACAAGCTTAGTCCTTTAAACCTAAACCTCCAACTAGTCGTTTAGGTTTCAAATTTTCGAGCTTATTTTGGCTTATTCAAGCTTATTTCTACACTTGGGCTTGGACTTTGACTTTGTCTTTTTCCTGCTTTTCCATTCCGAGCCCGGTTTTGTCGTTTTGGCTTCGTTTTTCGTCTTTTTCTTAGATATCCGTTCCTGCACAACACAATTAGCAAAACAAGCATATATTTGGCATTTTAAGTCCGTTTTTGGTTATTTTAGCTCGTTTTTAAAGGTAAAAGGTATGTGTAATTAAACACATACCAAAATCCCCCATACTAAGGTATTGTCGTGTCCTCACGCAATGCTATGAAGTAAGCATTTGGAAAACTAAGAATCTCGAACACCCTCGACTAATAACTTGGAAAAGTAGCTAAGTGTTTATCGAGGAAGTTAAAGACTCAAGAGTTTTGAAAATCCCCGTCTTTACCAATTTTTTATTTCTACACATCTTTTTGTATTTTTCATTTTTTCATTAATCAACTTAAATAGAATGTTTTGACTTTCGTTATTTAATAACTTTAAGGGATCATAGAACAAGATGCATTTCGATCCGAGAATGCCCCAAAAAGGATAAATTCATCGTTCCCGACTTTTCACTTATTCCAAACCAAGCTTAAAACGAAATCACTGTTAATTATGAGTTAAGATGCTAACACTACTCATATTTGCAATTTGTAAACTTTTCACTCCCGACAATTTATATCTTAAGTGTATGTGCTAACAAGGAAATATGACATTGCAAGGCGAAAATAATATGTCAGTTTAAGTTTTTAAATTTTCAAGTCATTCAATTCACAACAAATAAACCTTAATCTCAATCAATTTGCATTCACGGTTTTCTATTGATTTTGTAAAATCCCGCGAAAGACACAATTCTTTTCTCAGTTTTAATCATAGACTTGTAAAATCCCGTGAACGTTTATTGCTTTATTTTTACCACAACTTCAATCACAACAAATCTACTTAAGATCCTACACTCATTTTTCATTTCATAATTTTTAGTAAAATGGAAACGAAAGATACTTTATCTTCGTGTTCGAATTCGGAAGAACAACAAATGCAACAAATTCAAGACAAAGCAAAGAAGAGTTGCATGGTATCCTTTTCGAAAAACTTCATTCACACTCAAGCTTCTTTAAACAACGACTCTTTAAAAGGAAACTCGACGAGTTGGATTCAAACGAGCATTTGCAATTACTCTTTGGTCAAGTATAGAGTCTTTCACAGGCACTATGTTCTCGAACGTGGACCAAATAGAAAACAACCTTGACAAAGAGAAGTAAGAATTCAAGAGTTTGGATCCATGGCTTCTTTTAAGTACTCGAGACACAGTTTCAGTGGTCATCAGTCACGGATGTACATGGATGATGAATATATTGTATGACAGCAACCTTACTTTCTACATACACTCAACTCGAGATTCAGAATTCCGTAACCACCTGATTCAACTCATTGGAATCTGTGAAGAAGTCATTGTGAAAGAGCACTGCATAAAAGTGAGTATGGACATCAGGGTGAATGAGAGATAGATTCAGACAACAGAGGGAAAGGTTGATTCGAGTAAAGCATTGGATGCTAGCTTGGTTGATACAGAAAGCAGTAGGATAGCATTAAAAGAGCAAGATACAACCAGCAGATCAGGGAATGATACACATGCTGATGATGCATATATCAGACCCATATATGATGAAGAGCCAATGGATGAGGTACAAACGACTGCTGAAATCAATTATTTGTTATAGGACAACAACATACTGAGCTACCTGAATTCAATAATGAAGGAGAGGTTGACCCGTTTGTTGAAGAATGTCATGACACATGTCCTTTCGTCCTGATAATTTAAATTGTAACCTAGACAACTGATCTCACAAATCAATCCTTAAATTGGGAAATATTATGTCTCAAAAGACTGTTGACTAATTTCAAAAAGATTTTTAAGAATGGAAGCACATTGTGTTAATCTTGAACTTAAATATCAAAATCAAGCTTTAAAAGAAGGGGAACATGGTCAACTTTTGAAAGTAAAAAGTAATGAAGCCAAGGTTAAACATGACATAGATGTAATTGAAACAATAAACATCGAATTGGAACATAAAGTGGCTGTGTTACTTAAGGAAAATGAGACTTTGAATAGGAAATTTACAAAGAATTGCTTGATTCTATCAAGACAACGAGAGCTACGAACATCGAACACACAACTTCTTTGATTGCAAATAATGATAAATTCAAAGCTCAACTTCAGGAAAAAGGGTTTGCAATTGCAGTATTAAAAAATCAGTTAAGGAAATTAACAGGAAATAGTGTGAATACTAAGTTTGCAAAATCGTCAATCTTAGGAAAACTGGCTTTACAACCACGTAGAAACCAATCAGTTGTTAGACAACCTACTGTGTTTAAGTCTGAACGACCTAGATTTTCAAAGCAACGGTTTGCCTCCCAAGTTGATGTCAATAACGATTTGTCAAAACCAGTCACTACACATTATTTGCCTAAGGAAAGAGAATCTGCTGTTGCAAAACCTCATCACAAGATTTCACCTGGCTCATCTAGGTATAGCTCAAATGACATAGTTCATAAACACTACCTAGAGGAAGCTAAGAAAAAGACACAAAAAAGCAGTAGAAATTTAAAACCTAGTGTGATGCCTTCTGCTACAAAGCACGGCAAATGGTAATAAACCAAAACCTAGGATCAATAACCAAAAGTCTAGGAATTGGCCTGCATCTAAGAGTAGTTGCATCACGACAAAGATTGTGCCCATAGCAGAACACTCTAGGAATTTTAGAAGTTTTTCTGACACCAAATATTTTGTTTGCTCGACATGTCAGAAATGTGTCTTTAATGCCAATCATGATTCTTGTGTAACAAAATTCCTAAATGAAGTCAACTCACGTGCTAAGGTTCCATCCAATAAGACAACAAAAAGATACATACCCGTAGAGCAAACAAGTTTTGCAAAGAAACCAGAAAGACAGATCCCAAAAAGACATAGGTCTTCAATAAAAAAAGGCTTCTGTTATGCATGAGAAAACAATGACTCATAGATCTTGTCTTAGGTGGAAACCAACGGGTAAAATTTTCAAGATAGTTAGTCTTAGGTGGGTTCCTACTGGAAAGATATTCACATCTAGCACAACCAAGGTTGACAGTGAACCCACAAATGGTTCAAATGACGATATCACTAACAAGTATGAATGCGAACAAACTCTTGATGTCAGTGCAGGTACACTTAACATACATGCAGGTACATCTTTAAATCCTACAAACGAAGGACTCCGAGTTTGGTTGCTGAAAAGACTAATATCTGAGAAACCAAGGCTTTAAGGAATTTTCATCTGATGCATAAGCAATGACTTCTGATCATAACAGTTCAAAACTCGAAATTCACGACCACATCAATGAACTGTCAAGTTCAAAGCTGGTTCCAAAAGTTGTTCCTCCAGCAGACAAGACAACTACATCACGACAAGAGTTGGAGTTACTATTTCACCATCACAAAACAATGCTAAGGTCAACATGTAAATATTTTTTATAAAAAAAATACAAAATTATAAAATTTTAAAAAGAAAATACAAAATCAAAAAATTAGAAAATGTTTCAAAAAATATTCTTCTCGACATGTCTCTTGGAATCGATAACATTTACGTACCTAGAAATGTTGATTAATATCGACACGGGCATGTAAATGAAGTTCGAACAGGAGTTTCAAATGTTTTCAAAACATGTCATTTCTAATTTTTCTTGATGACTTGTAATCACTCTCAGATTGCAACTCGGACCCGAACGACAAAGGAGAGTGTACGCATAAGTGCGCTTATCCTTAGTGTTAGAAGAGAAGTCTTCTAACATTTGGTTTTTCAAAAAGTTGAACACAATTTTTCAAGAATTTCTCAATGATGATTCAAAATCTTTCAAAATTGTGTGTTCAACACTCCAGTCCTCATATTGTTTTACAAGACAATTATTCTACATTTGGTGTCATTTTTTAAATGAGTCAAAGTTTGAGGGGGAGTTTTTCTGAAAAACAATGTTTTAATGATTGTTGGATACATCATAACATGACAATTCTTATGTATTCAACACATTATAAAAGGTCTTAATAACATCTACGGAATAATAATGACTATTAAATAGATTGATTGTTATAAGATGATTAGGTGGTTGAGCACAATTTTTCAAGAATTCTTCGATGACAATTAATAATCTTTCAAAATTGTGTGCTCAACAATGCTAACCCTCAATTTTATATTCATTTTACAACTTGGTATCATTGTTTTTGGTGTCAAACATATGTAAAATCGAGGGGGAGCAAGTTTATGTTCCATGTAATTCATGCTAAATAAAAGTTTTCCCATGGAATTTCAAGAAAACTTTTAAATCACAAAGTATTTCAAAAACTAAGTGAATTAGTATTTAAAAATTAAGGGAGAAATGTATTTAAATGTGATCTTGAAATAATAAGTGGTCTTATCGACTCAAAGTGCTGATACTCTTTGAAAAGGTTTTATCGGTTAAGATATCGATACTACAAATCTTATTTTACGACGATCTGAGTCATAAGTGATAAAGGTTAGGGTATTTTGTCCTATGATCCAACCAAAACCGGAGGATTACCCAAGGAACTCCATAGTTAGAAATAGCAGTCCTTAGTTATGTGATGGAGATGAATGTGTGATAGGGAAGAATGCCGACTAAGATTGATGTACCACTGGAACAATCACAACAAGGTGTTAGTAATGTCATCTTGGTAAAGCATTGAAGGGGTTGAAGAATGAAAAGAAATGTATGGATAAAGGGTGTAAAGAAAGTAGCCCTCTACACAACTTAGGCAGAGACCGGGTCAATACATATGTTGTCAGAATCACAATGTTAATTGCTGACATTAAAGACGACATCATGGACCCTGTGATGTAATGCACAACCTTCCTAGCCATTAGGGTTTCTGTTCTCAACAGAAACTTGTCTCATTTTTCACGGAGATACACACGAATTCTATTGACTTTCTCACTCCGAGTTAGTTGATATTGAATAGGTGGCAGTCTGCTCCAGCCTTTGATTACTAAAACAAAAACGCACTAATCGAGTCTAGAGCCAAGAGATCAATAAATAAATCTCATTAGAACACATTCAATTACTAACACTTGTTGAACACCAATTAGTTCACAAGCTGTTAACAAGTGTCCTAAACATTATCCTTGTGATTGTGCCAGAACATCCGAGTGATAGTCATGTACTCACAATGAAGATGGAAATCATGCTTGAGCCAGCAATAATCCAAGCTTTGGTAGGTGACTTGTGAGATTCCATATGAATCAAACTTGTGTCAACTGGAAAGAAACGATGGTGCAATTCAATGTGAATCAAACTTGTTCTAGGAAATGAATTGATGGCTTAATCAGAAAGATAGTAACTATCTGATTCACTCTTACCGTGTTGTTTGCTATGAGATGTTTCGGTAATGAGAACTAGCAAGCATGGTAAATCTAATACATCTATGTAGAGGTTCCCCACCCATTCCTCTCCCATACGACTTTGAGCTGGAAACCCTATCAAGGAGGTTCTGTGAATCTACCTGATCACAGGTATAGTATTTATATTGTAAAATGGTCCTACAGAACCGGAGGTTAATCTAACCAAATCCGGACGAATGACAAAGCCATATTCGTCCACACGCTTTATTGCTAACTGTTTTATTTCGGATACAAAGATGGAGATGGTAATGCCTCATTCCAGATGAGATGTCGGTTTCAAATTACCACCTGCTCTTGTTTTAACTACAAAGGACATAACTATAAGCATACAGATTCAAGAATCATGAAGGCTCAGAATTAAAGACATAGTCATATGCACAAACTTCTGATATAAGATCTTCCTTCAAAGATATCTAGTTACATCAAGGGAATTGTTAGCACGCTTTCAAGATGATGCAAAGTATGAGCTAGTTGGTCTAGATACAAGATCGTAAGGGGCAAAGACGTCAGACGGAAGGATAAAGATTTTAAGATTTTAGATGTCTTAGACGAGTCAAAGACAATGCCAAAGGCTAAAGATCAAGATTCACAAAGCATGAAGGAACATGTACAATGTAGACTGAGACAAAGATACTTGGAGCTCTATCGACAAAAGCAATCTCATTGATCTCACGAAGGAGTGTCATAATGAACTTACTTTGGGGGAGATTGTTAGCCTCAAATAAGGAGTCGAACATGGAAGTTCGTTCATTTAGAATATTAAGTCTTGGTCATTTTAATATGTAACATTGTAATAGGCTAGAACAGGTAAACGGGCCCATTTAATGTAATCTAACCGGTCATGTGTATCGGGCGAAAGCCCAAGTAAACCCGAACCCGGCCTGTAGAATAACTAAAGGCATGAAAACCTTTTAGTTGGATACATATACACCTCACCAAGGAAGGTGAGGGTGGGGGGTGATGGTGGTATTAGGGGGATGGTGGCTGGTTTCAAGCAATGGGAGAGCGCATGGGGGGAGAGCTAGTATGGAGGTGCTGGGGGCATGCGTTGGGTGAGTGGGGTTGAAATGGTTGGGTTAGGGTGGGTTGGGGGTGTATTTTTGGTTACAGTAGGTGATGTGTGGTGTATTGGGATGACTATGAGTGGTGGGTGATTGAGGGGGTTGTTGTGACTTTGGGGTGGTGGATTGTGGGAGGAGGTGATGGTGTTTGGGTGGGGAAGATATTTAGTTGTGGAGGGGGTTGTGGGAGGGGGTATGGTGGGAGGGAATGGCAGTTAGAGTTGTGGGCGTTGTTGGGGTGTGATTGTGGGGTGGCGGGGGTGGTTGTCTTTCTTTTTTTGGGGGGGAGTTGGGAGGAAGGCAGTTTTTATGGGCTGGTTGGGTGGTGGGGGTCGGGGGGATGGGGTAGTGCGTTATGGGTGTGGGGGAGTGTTGGTGGGTATTTTTGTGGTGGATGGTTCGGGGGTCTGGATGTTGGTTGTTGTGTGGGTTGTATTGGTGGCGTGAGGGGTGGGTTAAATTGCTTGGGGTTCGTGGGTTGCCAGTTGCGAGCGTTGATGGTTGGCCGCGAGTTAGTAATAAGTGTTGGGTGGTGTTCGCGATTGAAGTGGAGTGGGAGGGCGGGAGCTTTGGTGGGTATCTGTGTGTTAAGAGTGGTGGGTGGTTGGTGGGAGTTGTTGTTGGGGGGGGGGGTGGTGATGGGGGGGACTGGAGGGGTAGTGTCGCTAGTTGTGTGGGGGTGGGGGGGTTGGTGTGGTTGTCTCTGATGGATTTAAATGTGTCTTTACACTATTGTAGTTTCTAATTTGTTAATATTAAATAGGTTTATTTTTAATTCTGTTAAGTATTTTTTAAATTTTAAGTTATTTTTTATTTATTTCTTATATTTATAAGTCTATTTAAATTTTTAAATTATTTTTTTTTTAAGTTATTTTAATATAAATTCTATTACTTTTATAATTTTTTATAAACTTTTTTTTTTTTTAATCTATGATTAGTATTTAATATTTCACTTATTACTTATATTTTTACTCTTTTTTTTTTTTATTATATACTTTCTATCATAAAATTATAAAAATATTTAATTATCTTGCTTAGTTTTGTATTTTTTTCATATTTTAAGTTCTAATAATTTTATTTTAGTTAATAACAATTACATTAATTTTTATATTATTAATTTTCTATTAATTTAAGTTATTGTGTTCATAGTCATTATTTCTCATGTAGTTAATGTGGAATTATTCATATTGATTACAACCCTTAACAGGCTACAAAGATCTATTTATTTTGGGATCTATAAATTATTAGCCGGTCTAACATTTAAACTAATGAAAGGATCATGCAAAAGTCTGGTGGAGCTCGAATACTTCTTTGAAGAAGTCTACAAGGCAACCACTGATCAATTAGACTGGATCAACCCTGAAGGTCAGCAATATCCTCATGATCTGCGAAAGCCACTACCATTGATACCTAATTCTCGAGGTCACCGTGTCATACCTTTCGATCACTTCATCAACAACGACCTTGCGTATCTAAGTGGTGGTGTCTCAAGCTGAAAATATACAACTTCAGTAACGAAGACCAAGGCTGTAGATTACGGGCACATCAAATAAATTGAAGATTTGGTCCCTAACAGAATGTGGAGTCAAGTGTCGGTTAGCTACGACAAGCATGCACTCTGGGGAATCTCACATTGGGGGTGAAAACGAAAACAATTCTATGGATTTGCTGCTCATAGGGAATCTGCTCGAGATGTCTACTCCAAACGCATAATCATTGCTGTCACAAAGCTTCAAATAGTCGAATGACATAATTACAAGCATTTGGATTGGATCACTGTTCGTAGAGATGATGACAAGCTATACAAATTTAAAGAAGGCAATTTCAATAGGCTTCGCATACAAGACAACGAAGACATGCTGCTTCTACTTGTTCAAGGCAAGTTGCCAAATCTCACTGTTGAAGAATGCCTAGCTTTCAATGTCTCCTTTCGAATGTTTACAAGAAGCATTGTCATCTAAAGGTGTGTGGAAGATCTTCAATTAGGTGTCGAGAGTTACCAAAAGAAGCTCAACCTCACAAAGCCGATACGTATAGATCAGATCTTAAACAAAGGGAAGCTTATATAGCATACTCCAATCCCAGAGGATTCATTTACCAGAACAAAGACAAGAATAACAGATTGATGTGTATTGATGAACTATACAAGTTTAGTGACGGTACACTCAATGATGTTCGAACTGCTCTTGATGATCATCTAAAGGGAATTCGGATGAAGTATCTGCCTCAGACTATCTAGAAACAAAGTGATATAGATAAAGAAGGAGCTATGATCCAGGCAATTGATAAACAACTAAAGACCAGGAGGATTATGCGGAGCTTGGAGAAATTTATTGGTGGGAGACCGTACGAGGGAGACTTTCGGCTGCTATAAAGGACCATATGATTTATCATATAATGTCCTCATCATAACAGGTCAATCCTTGTACGTAATTAATAACTTGTGAAATTTGTATATATGTAGTGTAGACATTATGGTTATATAAAGGAGTGCTCGAGTATAAAATTTTCAAGAATTTCTTAGTAAATTCAAAAAATTTCAAATTATTATACTCAGCACCGTCTTATATACCCTCAAATATTGAAGGGGGCATTAATATGTTCTTGTTAGATATTGTGTAACATTTTGTCCCTCAACTTTTAATCAATTGATATCCAAAATAACAAGGGATTAACATTTTGGATAAGGGGAGAAAATATGATTAAACTGCATCTAATTTGTATTGAAATGTGATTGTATAAAATGGACTCAATGCACTCCACACTTAGCATGTACTACGATTACGATGCACATGTTAAGGGGGAGCTTTTAGTGATGATGAAAAAAACTTTAAAGTGTTAATCTTGTTGTTGATTTATATCAAACAACTTTTGATTGAAACTTTTTCATTGTTTTGGTTTTAATTGTGATGGAATGCCCAGAAAGACCGACCATGTAATTAAATTATGGAGTTATAAGGTGGTTAAACATAGGTATTCAAATCCCATGATCCAGCCAGAACCGGAGGGATCTACCTAGGGATATCCACTAGTTAGTGTAGAAGTCCTTAGGTATGATACAAAAGGAGAAAAAGTAAGAATTGGGAATAATGCCGACTGAGATGGAGCTAACACTGGAACAAACCCAACAAGGTGTTAGTTATGAAGTCTCGGTAAGCATTGAAGGGGTTGAAGAATGAAAAAAGAAATGTAAGGATAAAGGGTGTAAAGAAAGAAGCCCTACATACACTTAGGCAGAAACCGGGTTAATACATAAACTGTCAGACATCACGAAGTTTGTTGTACTGTCATTGAAGACAGTTATGGAACCTTGTAACGCTATGCACCCTCCTATCCACCCTCAGGTCTTCTCAAAAGGATATGTTTCATTTCTCATAAGAGATTACACGTATTTCTTTTTACTTTCTCACTTGTGTTAGGTTGATATTGAAAAGGTGGTAGTCTGCTCCAGCCTCCAATCACTAAAATAAAAGTGCATTATTGAGTCTAGAGCCAAAAGAGATCATCTATAAATCTCATTAGGACACTTGTAAAAATTATGCTTGCTATTTCACACAACGTGAATAACAAGATATATATTAAGAGTCCTACGCATTATCCTTGTGATTTTGCTAGAACATCCGACTGATATCATTCACAATGAAGATGAATTGCTTGAGCCACCTTCAACAAGCTCATTGGTACGTAGTGTGACTTGTGTGATTCTATATGAATCAAACTTATGACAACTACGAAAGAACACGATAGTGAGTGAGATTCTATAAGAATTAAACTTGTTCCAGGTTGTGAATTGACGATTGATGATGAATTTTGAAATTATTAACACTCTCGATGTGTCACAAAATCACTTTAGCAAGTGACACGTCAATTGATTTTCACATTGATTTTTCTATTCAATCGGTGAGACCTCATTTTGCTGGTTCACTCATACCGTGTTGTCTACTTTGAGACGCTCTGGTAATGAGAACGGCTAGTGCAGCTGCGAAACCCTGTCAAGGAGATTGTTCGGAATTCTACCTGATCATAGGCAGTATTTATACTGATCAACGGGGAACCATATTTATTGCAACCGTATTTGATGAAGTGACAAAGACACTCTTGTCCATATATGTTGATTATCACTAACCTAAACCTGTAGGTACTCCTGACGATTGGTGCAGCTGAATCCCGACGAGTCACGATTCATTGCCACATGCTCATACCCGACCGACAAACATAAAGACATCATGAAAGCTCAAGTACATGTTTCAAGACTTCCGCTACTCTGATACCGAACGTCTCTCTTGAAGTGACAAAGTATTAAAGTCAAAGAATTTTAAAGAAGTTTCCGTCACTCTGATACCGAACGTCTATCTCGAAGTGACGAAGTGTTAAAGTTAAAGAATTTCAAGAAAGATAAACATTAAAGCTTTTCAAGTCAACAAATCAAGAAAGGTATGAGCATGTCGGTCCAAAAGTTAAAAGTTCACAAGATGGCTAAGATTACAAGATGGCGAAATGAGATTATGCTTGGTTGATGATCTCAAGGTGTTCAAATATCACATTCAAGACAAGATAAGGAACAAGCTCAAGACATAAAGTCTATGATCACTACATTAAATCACAAGTTAATGATTGAAGTTAAACGAGCTCAAAACTAAAGTTAAAGCATAGTATGCTAAGTTTAAGTGTTTGTGAAATAGAGCGACCTCCTTTAGGGGGAGATTGTTAGGAATACGAAATTCCTAGGAAAGTGTCGGTCGCTTCCATTGATAACGGTCGTTAGCTCGTTAAGTAATTTTTGGAAACTTACATATTTAGTTAGCTAAAGGCTCATGCATAAACCCATGCAAGCCCAAGCCCACCATCCATTGTAAGTATATTAACACCTCTCCACGCCTTGGAGAAGTGGTTGGTTTCTCATTTTTACACACATTAATATATGTTTACTTTCTCTCTCTAAGTGTTCATCTAACCCACTCTCTTACTAAAACAATCTCTTTCCCTCACTTCTAGTATGTTATTTGATTAGTCTTCACTTTAAACTTGTGATATGCATAGTGATCTTTGAATTTAGGCTTGAGCTTGTTTCTTTAACTTGACTTATATGTGATCTTGAGCTTCTTGAGATCATCAACCAAGCATAATCTCTTTACGCCATCTTGTAATCTTGCCAACTTGTGATCTTGTGACTTTTGGACAGACATGCTCATACCTTTCTTTGTCATGAAAATCTTGTAAATTCATCTTCCTTGAAATTCTTTAACTTTAATACTTCGTCACTTCAAGGAAGACGTTCGGTATCAGAGTAGCGAAAGTCTTTTGAAACATATACTTGAGCTTTCATAATGTCTTTACATATGTCGGTCGGGTATGAGAATGTGGCTATGGATATGACTCGTCCTTGACTGGATACTACCACCATCGGGAATACTTGCAGGTTTAGGTTAGTGATAATCAACATATATGAACGAAAGTGTTTTTGTCACTTCGTCGAATACAGGTGCAATAACCACGGTTCTCTGTTGATCAGTATAAATACTGCCTGTGATCAGATAGAATTCCAAAGAATCTTCTTGATAGGGTTTCGTAGCTGCACTAGCCGTTCTCATTACTAGAGCGTCTCAAAGCAGACAACACGGTATGAGTGAACCAGCGAGTTACTATCTCACCGATTGAAATAAAAATTAATTTGAAAACCAATCAAGGTGTTACTTGCTAAAGTGGTTTTGCAACACCTCGAGAGTTTTATGCATTTTAAAATTCATCAACCGTCAATTCATAGTCTAAACCAAATTGATATCCAGTGTTACAAGTTTGATCCATATAGGATCTCACAAGTCACCTACCGCAAAGCTTGTTTGATGTTGGCTCTGGAAGGATTTTCATCGTCATTGTGAATACTTTAGTACCACTCTGATGTTCTTGCAATTACCACAAGGATAATTCATAGGACTCTTAAGGTATTACTTGTTTTCACAGTGTATGAAAAACAAATATATTGGAATAGTGTCCTAGTGAGATTTATGGATGATCTTTTTTGGCTCTAGACTCGATAGTGCACTTTTAGTTTTAGTAATCAGAGGTTCGAGCTGATTGCCACCTTTTCAATACCAACTAACTCGGAGTAAGAAAGTCGATAGAATGTGTGTAATCTCTGTAAGTTTTAAAACAATAGTCTTTCCAACCTTGAATGGCTAGGGAGGGTTGTGCATTGCGTTACTGGGTCCATGACGACTGTCTTCAATACCAGACAACAACTTAGTGTTTCGGACAATTTATGTATTGACCCGGTTTCTGCCTAATTGTAAGGATGACTTCTTTCTTTTCACCCTTTATCTTAACTTTTCTTTTCATTCTTCAACCCCTTTAGTGCTTACTAAGACTTCATGACTAGTACCTTGTTGGGTTTGTTCCAGTACTAGCTCTATCTCAGTCGGCACTATTCCCTTGATTCTCACTTTTACTCCTTTTTATATCATACCTAAGGACTTCTACACTAACTAGTGGATTGTCCCTGGGTAGATCCCTTTGGTTCTGGTTGGATCGTGAGAACAAATACCTAAACTTACCACCTTATAACTCCAATTAATTACAAACATGGTCGGTCTTTTGGTATTGTTCTCAACCTTAAAACCATTTGAAAACATCGATCAAGGTACCTTGTGATATAAATCAAAACATTTAGCACCTCGATGGTTTTACTTTTTAAAAACTACTCCCCCTCATTAATGTGCATCGATATTCGAAAATGTTTAGCACATGAAGGTTGAAGCTCGCACTTGAGTCCTTAGAATCACATCTATAGTCATATATTTTAATCACATTTTCTCCCCTTATCAAAAATGTTAAATCTTTTAATATTTTAGATATTAATTGATTTAAATATAAATGCTTTCAGGGAGAAAAATGTTCTAATTATTAAAAAGCCGTATTAGGAACATTTTAATGCCCCACCCCCCTTAATTTCTGAGGGAATTCTATGGTGTTTGAGTATGTTAATTTGAAATTTTTTGAATTTACTAAGAAATTCTTAAAAATTCGTACTCAAACACTATATAAGCCTATTTTAATTGTCTACACTATTTATTCACACATTCACAAGATTATAATTACGAGAGAATGACCTGAAATGGAGTAGGACAAAATATGACAAAGTCATATTGTCCGTTCAAGCAGTCTGAGGTCAGTCCCGTAGTCTCTCCCACCAACAAACTTTTCCAAGCTCCTCATTAACCTTCTCTCGAGCTGCGGCTTGTCGATCGCTTTGATCATGATGCGAGACCTTTTTCTGTCTAAATTACTCCATCTTCTTCCATCCTCAGGTTTGAAGCAATATCATGAAGAACAGATCTGACAGATATGAGCGTCTCGTCACTAAACTTGTAGAGTTCATCCGAGCGCATCAACCTGTTTCTCTTGTACTTGTCTTGATAGATGATTCCTTAAGGATTGTTGTATGCAGTGTATGGAGCTTTGTTGGAGATGTCAGACCTGAATATATGTGGCTTGGTGATATTGAGCTTCTTTCGGTAGCTTTTGACTCCTAGTTGAAGGTCTTCCATACGGTGAAGAATGACAATATGTCTGGTAAACATCCGTAATGCCGCACCCAAGTCAAAAAGGACATCTCTTTCAAGATTGGAGAATTTCTTTTGAACCAAGAGAAGCAACATGTATTCAATATCATGCAGGTGAAGTCTTGGTAAGTTACCTTCCTTCAATTTGTATAGTTGTTGATCTTCTCTTCGAACTTTAATGATTCTTTTTGTGGAGTACACATCATTCTTGGACACCCGGTTGCTTGCGAATCTATAGAATCATTATCGTTTAGGACCCCATTGTGTGATTCCCCAGACAACATATCTATCAAAAGCTACCTTTACCGGACTCCATAACTATGGAACCATGTCTTCAATGCCTTGAATATCATCATACTTATCAGCCTTGGTTTTTGTTGTAGAAGTCGTGTATCTACTGCTTGAGCTTCCACATTTCCGACACTCGAGGTCGTTGGTGATGAAGTAGTCAACAGGAACTACTTGACGGCCTCAATCTTTAATCAACGGTAGAGGCTTGCTAAGGTCAAATGGATGTTCCTGCCCTTCAAGGTTATTCTAGTCAAGTCGATCAGTTACAGCTTTATAACATTCTTTGAAATGATAGTCAAGTTCCACTCGACTTCCCTTTGAGAAGATTAAAAGCTTGTCCAACAAGATGCTCTAGTGTTAGATTATCAATCTTAAGATTATTCATGACATATGCTGAGAAGTCGATAGGAGTGCTCATCAGCTTGTCAAAAGTAAAAGGAGGCTTTTTGCTTGAGCAATTTTGCTGATCCAGGTTTAAGGTGGTCTAAAATCAACAGATTTTCTAGCATTCCAATCAGGATCAGGAGTTGGAGGTCTTTCAGGTTTCTTGAACCAGTCATGATTTGAAGCAGCCTCGACATTGGGTGAATCATTAGTGTGACCCAAATCACTTCCTTGATTTTGTGGCATCTCGGTGTCTGCAGCCTTAAACACTGATTCCTCTGCTTGCACAGACTTACCAGATGATTTTGGCTAAGACTTGGTGCCTTTGGATGAGCTTGACATTGATTCTTTTAATATAGAGCCTGTTGATGGTTCAACATCCTTGCTTGTCTTCCTTCTTTTTTACTCTTGGTCTGATCCAGCTGGAGGGTCTTCATCTTTATCTTTGTCTTCACAGGCCCTTTTTATTGAATATGCTTTTCCATAAGATTCAAATAGGTCCTTGTCAAGCTTGTAAGGTTTGACCAGTCCATCGTAGAGTTCTTTGTGTTCTTTAGCCCTTCGATACGATTGACTTTTCTGCATCTTGTCTAAGAGGATCTTCTTCCATTCAAACTCTGTAAGTGATGTTGCAGCGTCGTATGTAGATTCAGGTTGAGAATAAGATTTAGCCAAAACGATGTTCTCAATTGATTCATTGACGGTGCTTGTAATCACAGGATTTGCGAAGTCAGACACTGCCTTTGGTAGAACATGAGGAAGTTGAGTCTTGACTTCATCGTTGATTATGGCTCTCACCGATTTCTCAATGAGATCTGTGTATCTCTTCTTCTCATCTTGAGCTTTCTTCTCAAATTCTGCAGATTGAATAGAATCTCCAAGTCTTTTGACAAGATGGTCATCCACCATTGCAGGAATTTGTGATTTTATAGCTTTGAGGAGTTGTGGAGAATGATCACATTGTTTGAGTTGTGAGAGCTCCCTTTCTAAGACAAACTCTTTGGTTGAATCCGAATAAGGATGAAAAGTCTGGAAGTGCAGGAATTGAGGTTGTTGCTTCAGTTGTTGGTGTTGGAGTCGGTGTTGATGGTTGTGGAAGAGGAGTGAATGGAGGAATAGGAGGAGGAATGGTTGATGCAGCCTTTGATGAAGTTTTAGGGATTACCATTTACAGGTATAGGTGAGGTGAGAGGGTGTTGGAGTACTTGGTTCCTTATGACGGACATCGATCATTAATCATTGGATTTGATTTCAGTGTTAGGTGGTGAAGGATTTTATCCCATAGTTTTAGAAAATTGAAGTGCAAAGTCCAGACCAGCGAGTAGAAGAACTTTGCAATGGAAAACTTCCATCTTTTGTGTGGGACTATGGATGTTGTAAGTGGTTAACATCGTCTCACATATTCATTCGTATTTGTTTTTATAGTCTCTTGAGTAAACAACATCAATGACAGTATCAGTTTTCTCTTTATTCCTTGTCCCTTTTCTTTTATGTTTAATTCACTCTCTCTACCCCTACTTCAGTCGTAACTTCCACTCTTTATTCAATTCCCTCATACCTCCTTCTTTATCATTAGTGGATTCATCATTTTCAGGAGTACACACATACTCTTTTTCATACTCTTCTTCTTGATCATCTCGTTCTTATCGTCATCAGACTCAGTCCTTACATCATCACTTGCATCATTATCACCATCATTACTATTAACATCATTCATTCTACATCATTTTACTTATATCATCATTCCACTATTTCTATCCAAGACTCATCTTCATCTCAGATTGATCTTTTGGCCACATCGGGAAACCCACGGGTATAGTACTAGTTCCTTAACTTGTACAGTTTTCTTACTATTTGGGCTCCATCAAAGAACCTTGTTAGGGAACAACTCCATCACCTGAGACGCTTGCATCATGAGAGTGAGTTTCCTTTTTTGCCTCCTTTAAGAACTGTCTTCATTGAGCTTTTCTTCCAGTAGAGACCAGCCTTAGACTAGCAAACTCAATGCTTTGTCATATATTGGTAACTGGTGCCTTCTTCTTCGACACTGACACACCAGGAGTGTCTAATGTTTTTACACCAGTTAACTGTGTTCTTAAGGGCTTTCTTGAGGAACATCTTTCTTTGCAGGTGCAATCTTATTTTGGAAGGAGTTTTCTTCAGGAGATGTTGTGAGTGTCTTGATTATGGGAGATGCAGTTTTTTTTGTATATACTTTTTGGGCTTTGGAGTTGTTTCTCCCAGTAGACGAATGCATTTGTAAGTCCTTTGTTAGGAGGAGATTTTCTCGTATTTTTAGAGTAGTCACTTAATCAGGAATAAGAGCTCATACATGCGCGCGCTTCTTCTCTCTGGAGGAAAATTATTAAAGTTACCCCCAATGCGTCATCCTGAGTCTGTATGCATAAAACATTTTGTTTCTCATTTAAATAGGACTTATTTTACGCTCTCAGGAAAGTAAAATGAATTATTGCCTTTTTGTGAAATCTGAGATAATACTTTTTCTCTTGTTTTTTGAAGTCTTTGTGTTCCATTGGAATGCTAAAGTCTTCTTATAGTAATTCAACAAAGTTCATGTTCTTTCCTATGGTACATTCCCCAAAAGATTTTTAAGCTCCTTGCAAGGCGTTTCTTATTCAAGGCCTAGTAATCTTCCTACTTAGACATTTGTGATGATTGAACAAAAAGTCTCCATGGGTTGATGATAGATTAAACCACCAACATCAGTGATTTTCTTAATATTCCCAGTGTGGCCAAGATCTTTGATTTATGAGAGAATTTCTTCTTCAAAGGGAAGTTCATCAAATTCCTGATTCGGAAGTCTAGGACATATATGGAGAATCTCTCTGAATACTTCCCCATCGCTCCCGCAGTGGAGAACCCCTTTTTTGTCAATCTTGAAATCGGTTAATGAATGCTATGTTTGTTGATGGTGGCAAGATTGTTGATTGTATATCATAGGACCCACTAACGGTGATGAGGAAAGCTGGATAGTATGTAGTGAGAGCAAGAATATCCAAGACAACTTGATATGTGGGGTCCTTTGGAGTCATTTCAGGGTCAATTCTCATGTTGCATTTTCCAATCTCGACTTGTTTCTCAGGAGCAACCAAAGCATTCTCCAATGTATTTGCTTAAGCAGCAGTTGTAGCCATGATTTTGTAAGAAGTCTCTTCGTCACAGTCTCTGCCTTTCTTCTTACAACCTGCTCTATTATATATATATATATATACTTTTTTATATTAATTTTATATTAATTTATTTTTTTTTTTATATAAAAATTTTTTAATTATTATTTTATATATATATGCATACTATATATATATATATATATTCCTAACTCTTATTATAAGAGTAAGGATATAGTGAGAAAGTAAATTAAAATTAAGAAGTTGCGCGTCAGTGAAAGTGACTAAAACACACATTTGAGTTGCAAAGACTGTTCATTAAAATGCTATTTTCTAATTCCCATCTAGATGCACCAGATTAAGTACGAGTGAGGAGAGAGAGAGAGAGAGAAGAGAAGAGAGAGAGAAGAGAGTGGTGTTATTGTTGCAAAAGTAAATTAGTGGGTAAAAAGTATAGAAGGAATTTTGACCATAGGATATGTTTTTATGCAAAATAATTAATGGATGAGATCCTATTTGGGTTATTAATGAAAAATTTATAAATATTTTAGTGAGTCATTATGTGTTATGGTGAAACTCATAAAGGATAGAATTGTCTTTAAATATTATAGCATGAGACGTTTTTCTTTTCAAAAGATTTTAATGGCATTTAACAATGCAAGAGAGAGAGGGGGGGGGGGGTTATTTTGAAAAAAGTAATTAGATGGTAAAAACTGTGATAGAAGGAATTTTGACAATAGGATATGTTAATGCAAAAATAAATAATGATGAGATAATATGGGTTATTAATGAAAATTTATAAATTTTTGTGAGTCCATTATGTGTTTATTGTGAAACTCAAAAGGATAGAAATTGTCTTTAATAATAGCATGAGACGTTTTTTCTTTCAAAAGTTAATGGCATTACCAATGCAGATTTAATGAAACATTGCAATTAGTCTTCAAAAATTGAAAAGTTTGGTTTTAAAAATTTTCAAACGCCCTCTTCTTATTTCATTTGTGATGCGAATTTATTTATTTATTGTTACCAGATTAATTTATGTTTATTAAAATTTATGATCATACGTTAATTTTAGTATTTTTGTAGGAGTCACACTATAGTTGAGCACACAAATTTTCTTGACACACTCAATTTAGTATATTTTTATTGACACAACTACAAAATTTTTTATATTTGTAGTGTCACACTATAGTTAGCACACAACTTTTCTTGACACATATATAATGACACACTAAAAAAAATTTATACGCTTATAGTGACACACAAATTTTTATGACACATTTTAAATGACAAATTTATTGTTTTGACACACTTAGTTTAATAATACATTCCTAGTAACACACTAACTTTTTTGACACACATTTTTTGTGACATACTTACTCTTTTAATACATTTGTAATGACACACTAAATTTTCAACTCACACACTAACTTTTTGGTAGTGACACACTAACTTCATTGTTACATGTTTAACGAAACATTTACATCTTTTACACACAAAACTAATTGTTGAGATAGGTAAACAAAAAAATAAAAACGTTTGTTACATAATTCCTAACAAGAAATTAAGCAATCAAACGAGGATACTAAAGTGACATGCAAAAGTTACGTGAATTAGACATGGAGACCTTTATATGGTACGTAGTATTACACACAAATTAGTCACATAGGAACCTGTATATATTTTGTGACATCAAATTACTCACCAAAGCAGAGTGACATAAAACTTTTATATTGTAGGAGTGACGTAAATGTAAGATTTAAAAGAGATGTTAGAAAAGTTTAAATGAACAAATTAAAAAGAAGAGTGTCAAGTGTCTAGAGTACTCTTATTATTCGAATATATATAGAGAGTTATATTGTAGGAGTGACGTAAAAGTAAGATTTAAAAGAGATGTTAGAAAAGTTTAAATGAACAAATTAAAAAGAAGAGTGTCAAGTGTCTAGAGTACTCTTATTATTCGAATATATATAGAGAGTTATATTGTAGGAGTGACGTAAAAGTAAGATTTAAAAGAGATGTTAGAAAAGTCCTAAGTTCACATTTTTAGTTGATAAGTGTAAAATACACATATCCGTTTGTACCTAAAAAGATCCAATTAAACCCAAAACAGTCCAAAAATAGCAAAAATATGCTTGTATTTGTGTTTTGTGTGTGCAGGTATGGATAAGTCAAAAATCGCAAGAAAACAATCAAAAACGGGCAAGCACGGACACGAGAATCAGAAGAGTACAAAGCCGAAGCCAAAAAGCCCAAATCCTTAGCCAATTCTCTTTTATGAATCCACAAGGACCAACTTGCCCCTCCCAAAGTTTTGTTTATAACGTTGAAAAAGAAAAAAGAAAGATGGAGGGGCCAAATGTGCAAACTCCCCAAAGTCCAACAGTTTTAACTGTCTAAAAAAAGGCGGAAGCACGATTTTACTATTCTCGTCTTCTCCATTTTCACCCATGTAAAACAAGGGGCAAATCAAAATTTAAGGGGTTGCTTAAGTCCAATTCAAGAGGTCAACATCCAAATAAGGACAAACAGTCTTATAAAGGATTCATTAATCTTCCGCAAGAGGAGCCACGTCAACATGAAAGAAGCAAAACTTATGTGGGTTTTTGTGCTAAAACAACTCACAAAACTAGCACAAAACGTCACATCAAGGGGAAGGCCACTCTGGCAATCCTCAAGTGTCCCCACAAAGTGATCTAACGCTCAAAATTTAAGCCCCAATGATTGATGGAGTGGATGGCAGAGATTGAGGAGCTCAGAAGTCCTAGAAGATTCATCAGCCTTTGCACTATAAATATAGGCCTCATTTACACAGACACAAGGTTGTCTTTTCTATTTATCTAATTTTTTGATAATTTAGTCAGCTTAAATTCTGTGTTCTGATGAATTTTCCTTTTCAATGTAAAGTCATCAGCTTCTTTAATGAATGAAATTCATTTTTAGTGTATTAAATCTCATTTTCAAAGCTCTCATTCAAAGTTAAAGCTCGTCTAAAAAGACAATTTGCTCAATAAGCCTCATTTTAAGCTCTTCCATCTATATGCTAAATAAGCTGTTTAAATTCAGAATTAATCTTATCTACAACCTTAAATCAGTTAAATCTATTAGGATCTTATTGGATTAGAGCTTTTGGAAGGGGATCTTAATTTGGAAGAGATCCCAAGACTAATACCTAGCCTTATTATTAAGCTGAGAGCTTGAAGCTCCTTTATTGGGGTATCCTGTTTGTTTAAGCTTAAAGATTCAAGTTAGTTTTCTCTTTTCATTCTCTCTAATATCAGTTTTCAATTGCTTAACTCTTACTTATATGTTTTAATATCTTTGCTTAACATGCTTAAAAATATCTCTTATAGTGCGTGTAGTTGTTTGTCCTCATCTTTAATTGCTTAAATTAGTTTAGATCTTTATCATTCAAGTTCTTCAATAAAAACTCACAAATCCAAAAATATTACTTAATAAGTTTAAGATCTTAGTCTTCACATATTGTCATTAATTAAAAACTTCTAAAAACCAAAAATAATAAAATAGGTTTAGATTTAGATTTTAAGGCTTATTCAGTTGTTAAAATTTGTTAAATAAGTTAGAGGTTTTAACTAGTTTTATCTGGTATTCAGGAACTTAGTTCCATTAGATTTCTCTTAAAAAGATTTTCTTAAATCTGTCATAGTCCAAAAGGGGTGTTTGGTTTAGTGCATTCTTAAAATTACACTAGCAGTACTAACATAAGTTAGTACTGCTGATACTTACACTACCAGTACTAACCATAAGTTAGTACTGTTAGTATAAATTTTAGCTTTCCAAATTAGTAGGAAGTAAGTTAGATTAGTTATGCGTATTAAATTTTAGTTTTAGTTTTCTACTTTATTTCATACTATTACGTTCTCAAAAGAACAAATTGCCATCAGGCATATTTCAAAGTACTGCTGAATTTCACACTTACTGCGGTTTCTCACTAATTTTAGATAGTAATTTTGAAGATTTTAACTTATCAAATTTAGGTGAGGACTTAAAGTTTTAATATAGCTTAATAGATTTTAAGTCTTAATTTGCAATTTCTAGCTTATTTTCCTAGATAAATTTAGCTGTCAAAAGTTTAAAAATCCTGAAAACTCCAAAAACAGTAGGAAATTAAGTAGAGTCTACATTGGTTAATTCAGCTTTTAATCTAATTTTATAGTTTATTTTGATGGAAATAAGTATATTAATAAGTTTCTTCTTTAAGTTTCAGAGTCTAGCGCTTTTTAGCTTATAAAAATTTTCTAGCTTATTGGAGTTTTTGTGTTATTTGCTTATTTCTTGATTTGCGTATTGTCCAGTGATCGATTTTCAGTAGCATTATAGTAGTTTAAAGCTTTATTTTTTCATATTAAAATTAAACACATCATAACGCTTAGGGACTCTTTCCTTTTTCATTTTTGATCTAGTTGTGAGTTTTTTATAGCTTATTTTTCCAAATAAAAGGTTAAGCCCGTCCTTTTCCTGAGTCAGTTTAAGAAGATAGAGCTCTTTAAGAGCTATTAGTGGATTTCAACCCTAAGTGTCTGTAATTAATCGTGTTCCCACTAGCTTTCCCTTACAACTTTGCTTCTTTGAGTTTTTTTCTCATGTTAAAGCTCGTAAAATTTCAATGTTTTATGGACTTAGGTTGTTTTGTCGGTAAGATGCTCAGGAAAAGTGTAACTTGTCGATCTTATTAGTTGTTTGTCAATTAGTCCCGCCGTTAGTTTCTTAGGTTGCCCCCTTAGTTCCTGTAGCTTAAGTTTTTATTAAGTTAATAGTTTTAAGTAGTATTTAGTTCAATTTTTTAATTTGTTGAATTTAAACTTTATAAAAAAGAGTAAAAATAGGGCTTGTACTTTTTGAATAATTATCGGCATCTTTTCTTTTGTTTAGAAGAAAATTTAGTTTATAATTTTGAGGTTTAATTATTAGTCTATGTTTGCTTAATAGTTTTTTCATTTTCCAATTTTTTTAATTGTTCATTTTTAATTTACATCGTTCCCAAATCAAATATTCTTGCTTCATTCAAATCAATCCAACCTAAAACGTGGTTTCAATTTTCACTAGTCATTGGGGATAACGACCTGCGGTGAGCATACTTACCGCGGTTTAAATACGTATTTTATATTATCTTTTATAAATTTTTGAGAGTGAATTTATATCAAGGTAACTTGGGTAAATATCTAATTACTCTTAAGTGATATTATATATATATATATATTTTACGTGTGTAAAACTTGCACAGCAAGTTTATGCGCCAGCGGCCGGGGGACTATATTTACGATTCCTTCTTGTGTGTTGTTGATTTGGTTTTAAGATCCTTATCGTCCTCTCAAAGTTTCCGTCCTTGTTTTAAAAATTCAAAAGTAAAAAAAATATAAAATATATAAAAGTAAAAAATAGTTCCTTTTCCTTATTTAGTATAAGTATAAGATAAAAAAAACCAAAAAATCAAAAACATAAGAAAATTGCCTTATAAAAGAAAGAATATAAAAAAACAAAGAGTTGGTAATCGAACACCAAACATATTAATATCTCCATTGAGATATTATCATTTCAATTTCCGGTGAACTTGTAATTGTTCCCAAATCGTAATCAAAGATTAAAAAACACATAGCCTTTCGCGGGTCACTACCAAATACCGCTCACCTTAAAGCAATTTTTAAGAGCTACCGTGAAAGTAGTTGATTATTTGGTTTAAGTCCTTGTTTTGTGTGACCGTTAAAATTCATTTGCTAAAAAAAAAAAAATTATCTAAAGTTTTGGCTTTTGATTTTTTTATTTTTCTTTTTATTGCGCACAAGAAAAGCAACAGATCGTACCAATCTCGTAGAACGTCGCAACAACAAACTCGTTCCTTGTTGAAAATTTATGATTTTTAGAAGAACCTAATTGTTGAACAAAACGTGTTCCAAAGGCCGACAATCGACACAAAAAATAAGATGGGCCCAAATGTTACAAGCACCATCGAGGGTTATGAAAATGCTATACGTTGTTCCCAACCATCAATTGCTAACTAATTCGAGCTAAGCAACCGTAATCAAGCTTGTGCAAAGCAAAAAGTTTACGGTAGACAAGACCCCACAAATCCCTTCGATTTTTTAATAAAGTTACTTCAGACTTTAGACATCCCGAAGTTTCCGAACACTTCGAAAAGCTTTTGCTTTTTCCTTTTCTCTAACGTGAAGCCAGAGATATGGTTAACCAGGAACCTCCTAGATCAATTCTCACAGGGGTGACGAGACCTTGTTTTCAAAATTCATAAACCAATACTTCCCTACCTTTTCAAAACCTACTTACGCAATCGAATGGATCATTACTTTTTATCAAATAACCAAACGAAGCCTTTAATGAAAGCAGGATACGTTTTTAAAGGACTCTCCTTCGTCAATGTCCTCAACCCATGGTTTCTCGGAACTTCCACCAACTCGATACTTTTTACAATTCTTTGAATGCTAATACGATTCAAGAGGCCGTAGAGTCCGCTGACAGGGGCTGGTCGGATTCATATAGGCCGTCAAATGGGGAGACGGATGATTGGAAACAAGTCATAAGTTCGGTACACGATCCAGATGTCGTGTTTAATGATATTCATGAGTGAGGACGGATGCTCCTCTTTCGAATTCTTCATCTTCTAATAATTCCTGTTTGATTAGGGCTACAAATAACCGCTTCTCTCGGAATAAGATGACTATCATAGAATGACCAAATGTTAAATCAAATGAAAGCTTTAGTTTTACTACTTCCTACTCCGTCAAAGCAGGTAGGAAGTATGTGTCACTTGATCAAATCACAATTAAAACCCAGAGGTCCGGTAACTCGAGGGGAAACGATATTTCTGTTTTTGTATGACAATATCCAAACAATTTCCAATAAATATCCGCTCCGTTAAATTTTCTCCAAAGAAACCAACCTTCCAATCTGGCAAGTCAAATGAAACCACCGGGTTTCAATCAACCGAATGTTCAAGGTAACCAAGGAAACCAAAACCGATACCAAGGAACCAATTCTAAATTTCAAACCAAACCGTGAGGAACACTTTAATAAAACCGTAAAACCAAGTTTATCAAGCTCCTCCATACCACCACCAACCAACCAACCACACATCAATCAAGTTTTTACCTTACCAACCTCCATCAAATAGTGTTGTCTAAAACGGAATTTTGAAAATTATTCTAAAGCAAATGATGCAACATGATATAATTTGCAATGAAGTGATAATTTAGCAAAATGGATTTTCAAAGAATTTAGAGTGTTTCGCAAAAGAAGCAAGATGATTTTCAAAGATGATGCTCGTTCAGGCAAAGTACATACAACCAATCACCTTCAAAGTTTCAAGTTCTAACCAAGCTATACCATCCAAACTCCAAGGAACGAGAGTCCAAGGCAATTAACAACTCGTAGGTATTTCATACGATGGACCTCCAATTCCACCGCCGGTGGTGGAAAAGAAAGTGAGGTGACCAAAGGATACGGAGCCTATTTTTATAACCGAGGCACACGTAGACATCCAACCTCCTCCATTCGTCCAAGAACAACCCAAAGACACAGAACCAATCTAAGAACCTTCTTTCGTTCCAACAAATCCAAACCTAATGTTACCTTTAATTAATTATGATTAACTTAGAAAGAATGGTTAAATAATAGCCCATCGAGACTCAATAAACAAAAGATGCGTGAAAAATGAAAGATATCCTAGCTTCAAAGTTTATGAAATCTTCCCGAATCTTCACGTTGACTAAGTTTCTCGAGGCTCGCATTCATAGCCAAAGTTTGCTCCGATGTACAAAAGACCGTAAGAAAACAAAGACAAGTTGATCGAATTGACCAAAACGCCGTTGAATGAAAAGTGTATGGCGTTGTCCTTAAAAGCTTCCAACAAGCTAGTGACCCCCGGTCGATTTCCTCATTCCATGTGATTTTTCCAAATTCGAAGTTTACTTAGCCCATGCCGATTTAGGTGCGAGTATCAATCTCATGCCTTTTATCCATTTGGAAAAAGCTTACCAACTCTCAGGCCCAACCTAATCAAAAATGTTTTTAGAAGTAGCCGAGACCTTTGATCTAAACAATTTCCAAACCAACCGGTGTAAAATAATGTTTTTGTCAAAGGAGGAAGTTTTACGTTCCCGCCGACTTTGTTGTTCTTGATTTTATAGCCAAGCCTCGAGTACCGATGATACTCGGCGACCCTTCTGAGAACGGCTCATGCTTAATCGATGTTTACAGGGAGAATTACTCTGAAATGAGATCATCATGTAACCCTTAAATGTGGTGATGACCTTCCAATGCTAACAACAATCTCGAATCATGAAGAAAGAAGTGCACTCATTGATGTCACTTGTTGAAGATACTCACAAGAAGTACTTGATTTTCCGATGCCATTGCGTACAAACATCCTTCTCCGTACTTCATCCAATTGTTTCCTAATTCTGCTCCAACACTACTCCTTGATGAAAGTGATTTTCTACCTGTGAGGAAGCCGTGCTTTAGTACATTCAATGATGAAACCAGTTTCACCAGTTTTTCAATGTCTACTTACTATGATCCCCCCCCTTTCCCGATGGGTACATTCTCAAAAAAAAATGTTTTTTCGTGAGCACTCTCAACATGATCCATACCTTCCCACAACCCAAGGAGATTACTCACCCGTAATTCAAAAAGATCTTAAAGTTGTTGAACCGAAAGAGTCTTCACTTGAACCGAAAGATGAAATTCCCGAAGTCGAGCTTAAAGAGTTGACACCTCCGCATCTCGGAAATGCCGTTTCTTCAGAGAAAATAACAAAACGTCCAGCTATTTTCAAAAAGATTTTAAGCCAAAAGAAAAGACCCCTCACTCATTAACTTTCTCAAAAACCGAACAACAAAGCAATTGCTTTGGAACCTTTCTGATATCCGAGGCATAATCCCCGAATTTTGCTCTCACAAAATCCGTTTAGAAGATATTACGAACCTTCAATGCAACAATCAAAGAGGTTTAACCCTAAAATCCCACGACGTCATCAAGTAAGAAGTAGAAAAACTTCTTGACACGGGAGTGATTTATCCGATATCGATAAGTCCCAAGGGTTAGTCCGGTCCATTGTGTTCCCAAAAAAGTGGTATGGACCGTGGTCACTAACGAAGAAAATGAGCTGGTGCCTCAAGATTATCACGGATTGGAGAATTGCATCGATTTATCGAAAGTCGAACGAACACCTGTAAAGACCATTTTCCGTTACCATTTAAGACCAGGATGTTTAGAGCGATTAGCCGGCAGCGAGTTTATTGTTTCTTAGATGGATTTTCAGAATATGTTTCGAAAATTCCTATTGACCTAAAGTCAAGAGAAAACTACTTGTAACGTGCCCATACACAGAACTTTCGCGTACCTCGTAATGCCAGTCGTGTGTGCAAATGCACCCGGAACTTCCAACGTGTGTATGATGGCCATTTTTCACGACATGATAAAAATGACGATGGAGGTTTTTATGACGATTTTTCAGTTTTTGGGAGATTTTTTTTCCCTCATGTCTTGCAATTTAGTTAAAATGCTTAAAAGGTGTGAAGACACCAAATTTACACTACAATTGGGAAAAGAGCCATTTCATGTTAAAAAGAAGGCATTGTTTTAGGTCATAAGAACTCATAAAAAGGAATTGAAGTCGATAAGGCTAAAGTTGATGTAATATTCTAAGCTTTCCTCACCCAACAACCGTTTAAAGGAATTCGAAGTTTTCTCACGGGCATGCCTGGATTCTATCGAAGATTATCAAAGACTTTCCAAAACTCCGACCCATGACCCATCTCTAGAAGAAGAACACTCCTTTCATTTTTCTGAAGATCTGCATTCTAGCCTTACAAAAATTGAAAAAGAATTGACCCGAAGCTCCAATTCCTCATTGCTAACCAAATTGGGACCAACCTCTTTTAAATCATGTCGATGCAAGTGATATGCCAATCGGTGCAGATCTAGGACAAAGAAATAGAACATTTCTGACCATTCCATTACCTGAGCAAGACGATGACTGACAGCAGAAACGAATTACACAACAACCGAGAAAGAGATCTTGCGTATTTATCTTTCGAAAAGTTCGATCATATCTTATCATGAAACAAAAGTTTTTGTATACCACGGATCACTCCGCTTTTAATACCTATTCAATAAGAAAAACGCCAAAGCAAGATTGCTTCGCTGGGCGTACTTCTTCAAGAATTTTGATTTTAAGGTTATCGATACCAAGGGAGCTGAAAAAACTAAGCAGCTAGATCACCTCTCTCGTCTTGAAAACCCTTAACGAAAAATGTTTTGATCCAAAAGAATTATACCGAGACGTTTCCTTTTAGAGACTTTAAGTGTGTTTAACTACCAAAGACCAAATACCCCTGGTTCGCACGACTTTGCTAACTACCTACGCGGGAAATTTATTAAAAAAGGAATGTCACTAAGAGAAAAAACAATTCTTTAAGATGTAAAACATTATTTTTGGGAATGACCCTTTTCCTTTTCAGACTTTGTGCGATCAAATAATCCGAAGGTGTGTAAAGGCAAAGAACCTCGAAATTCTCGAAGCTTGTCACAGTGGACCCCACCGGGGGACACACAGAGCCAACTTTACAAGCCAAGAAGTTTTTGTGCCGGTTTTTATTGGCCTAACCATTTTATAAGGATGCCCTACGAATTTGTCAAAACTTGTGATGCTTGTCAAAGACAAGGCAAAATCTCTCAACATGATGAGATGCCTCAAAACGTAATCCAAGTTTGTGAGATTTTCGATTTATGGGGAATTGATTTTATGGGACCTTTTCCCTCATCTAGGGGTAACAAATATATTCTATAGCCGTTGCTATCCTTTCCAAATGGGTTGAAGCGAAAGTGCTCCCCACCAACGATGCTAGGGTAGTTGTTAAGTTCTTAAAATCCCTTTTCTTTCCTTTCCTCTTCCTCCCGATTTCCGTGTTCTCCTAAGCATTCGTAAGCGATCGGGGACCCATTTTGTAACTACAAATTTGATAAAGTTTTTGTCAAAATATGGGTCACCCACTCTTATTGACTCCTTACCATCCCCAAAAACGAGTGTCAAGTTGAAGTCACGTAATCGAGTCTCAAAAGAATTTGGAGAGGACGGTAGGGAGAAAAACCATGCCTCATGGTCCGACCAAACTAATGATGGCATTATGGCATTTAGAACCGCTTACAAACCTCCTAATTGATATACCTTCCAGACAAGTTAGTCTATGGAAAAGCGTGTCACTTACCAGTTGAACTAGAACACAAAGCATATTGGGCTCTTAAGCATGCCAACTTCGCTTTAAAGACGCGAGCGATCATCAAAAGCTTTCAGCTCATGAACTAAAGCGAGCTTCCGTGATTAAGCATCTTACGAGAATTCTCTAATCTATTAGGAGAAGACAACGAAGCTACACGATACCAAATAAAGAACCGAAATTTCAATTAGGGTGATCAAGTCTTGCTTTTCAACTCCCGATTAAAGATTTTCTCCGGAAAGCTCAAGTCCCGATGGTCCGGACCTTTCACAATCACCGAAGTTTATCCTTATGGCACTGCCAAGTTGTCTCATGCCGATGGTTCTAATTTCAAAGTCAATTGCCACCGTTTGAAGCACTACTATGGAGGGGATACAACCACATTGGATTATCCCGGACCGCCAGACTTCCTAAAAAAACTAAATTCCAGAGGGTCGAGTCGAGCTTGCGACTCGGTGATCAAAAACAAGCCGCTTCGTAGGGAGTTCACCCCATGGTATCTTTATCTAGTTTCTAGTTTCTATATCAAATGGTTTGTTGAAAAGGTGTGGTGCTCTTTCCTATTTCTCGATGTTTGTTGCTTGTTTGTTGTGATTTTGCAGATCAACCCACAAATTTCTTTAAGCCTCTCGTTCTGGTGTTTGTCCCGTTCACTCAAGTTTCTCATCTTTTTGTCTGAAATTAGTTTGGGAGATCCATATCCTTACATCAATGAATCCGATCAACTATTATCTTGCATACCTAATAAACGGCTTAGATTCTACGTAGAAACCCGACTTTAAACATTGAGGAACAAGTTGATTCTAGTTTGGGGAAGGGAAGCTTAGCGATTGATTTTTGCTTGCTTATTGTTATTTCTCACTAACCCTTTTCCCCGTCAAAAATAACAAAAATTTTAAATTTTTATCATACAGATTAAAAAAAAAAAAGTAGTTAAGACATGAATGTAGTGTCCGTTGTAAGAATAATAAAGTAATTTTTGACCCATCGGACGTGTAGAGGTCTAGCTCTCTCCCTTAACCAATAATGAAATGCCGATGTTTTGTGCTGAGTCTCACAAATCCTCACGATACTTTAAACAACTAGACTTGAACCGTTAGTAAAAGAAAACGTTGTGCTAATTCAGTAGATTTTAAATATGCCCAATTGGATTTTAATTGCTAAGTATTTGCCAAATTTCTCTTGCAAAGAACAAGAAATGTTAATGTTATGTAGAAGTCATTACATTAAACGTAGAATAGTTGATTTCTTCAAGCTCATATTTATTAATTGTGGCATTTTCTCCCATTAGCTTGTTTCACTTTTATATACTGATTATAAATACAAGGGAAAAAAGAGTTGTATGTTTTTTGTTAATAATTAGCTAATAGACAGTTTTTCTTTAGTTCATTTGTGATTAGAAATGAGTACACATTTCAGGAATACACTCAATTGTTGCTTAAAAATACAAAAAAAATAAATAAATAAGTATCTCTGCCAGATTACTCACATCGTGTCCGAAGGCGTGGCCTCTGCTGTTGGAGTTTTCATATAAGGTTAGATCCGTGTCATAATAAGTAGAATAACCTCTTGTCGACTCGCTTCGATGTGGCTTCGAGATAAAGATGAGCACTGGGTATACTTATATAATCCAATGTCTCGCAATATGTTTTTTGCTACATCTTTCGGAGCGTTGGCCGATGTTTTTAGCCTTTCTAAAGGACTGAGGTATATAAGGTTGCTTAATTTTGTCTTACTTTTGCCTTAAAGAGCCTAAGGGTATATGGTGCAAATAAGATTGTCCATTGTGCATGTCTTATATGAGCCTCGGGTAATTGACTTGAAATGGTACCTTTACTTAAGTACCTAATAAAAAAAAGCCAAATTTTGGTTGCCTTCGATGTGAATTTATTCTTGATAACAATTCATCTTATTGTAAAGAGGCTAGGAGTTAATTATTGCGTTCTTAACCATTAAACTGTATTCTTGGAATTAATAAGTATCAAACATAAGTCTTAAAAGAGCCTCGGGTTTTAGATGAATTAATAAAATCTTGATATACAAAAGTAGGGATTATACGGGAAGGAAAAGTAAGTACACAATTAGTATTTATGATAGTGTTAGTGTCATGACTTGTAATTAACAATGATCTTGTTTTTTAAGCTTAGCATGGAAAAGTGAAAAAATCGATGACGAAATTAATTTTAGACACTTAATTGTGCTTTTTGTTCTATGATCCTAAAAGTTACCAATGAGGTAATTAAAAAACAATACATTATGTCAACACAAATAAATTGTAGTTAGGTAGTTAATTATCAAAAAAAAAAATCATAAAAAGAGAAAAATCTTAGAAAACAGGAAGTCGGGTGTTGTAATAACTTGTGATCTCCTAATTCTCTCAACAAAACTTTGGTCCAACATTTGTAAAAAGTCTTATGAAGAAAATGTATTGCCTAGTTGTCACAGATGATTTCAGTAGGTTTACATGCGTTTTCTTTCTAGCTACTGATAAGTGTAAAATACACATATCCGTTTGTACCTAAAATAACCCAATTAAACCCAAAACAGACCAAAAATGGCAAAAATATGCTTGTATTTGTGTTTTGTGTGTGCAGGTATGGATAAGTCAAAAATCACAAGAAAAATAATCAAAAACGGGCAAGCACGGACACGAGAATCAGAAGAGTACAAAGCCGAAGCCAGAAAAGCCCAAATCCTTAGCCCACTTCTTTTTTATGAAACCACAAGGACCAATCTTGCACCCTCCCAAAGTTATTTATAACTTAAAAAAGAAGAAAAGAAAGAAAGGGGCCAAATGTGCAAACTCCCCAAAGTTCAACAGTTTTAACTGTCTAAAAATAGGCGGGAAGCACATTTACTATTCATCGTCTTCTCTATTTTCACCCCATGGTAAAACAAGGGGGCAAATCAAAATTAAAGGGTGCTTAAGTCAATTCAAGAGGTCTACATCACAAATGAAGGGACAAATCAGTCTTTATCAAAGGATTCATTAACCTTCTCTCAAGAAGAGCCACGTCAACAATGAAAGAAGCACAAATTTATGTGGGTTTTTGTGCTAAAACACTCACAAAACTAGCACAAACGTCACATCAAGGGAATGACACGCTGGCAATCCTCAGGTGTCCACAAAGTGATCTAACGGCTCAAAATTTAGCCCCAATGATTGATGGATTGGATGGCAGAGATTGATGGGAGCTCAGAGGGCCTAGAAGCTTCAGCTTGGCACTATAAATAGGCCTCATTCTCACACACAAGGGGTCGTCTTTTCTCTTTATCTAATTTTTAGTAATTTAGTCTAGCTTAAATTCGTGTTTTTATGTAATTTTCCTTTTTCAAGTAATGTAATCAGCTTCTTTAATTAATGAAATTCAGTTTTTAGTGTTTTAAATCTCATTTTCAAAGCTCTCATTTAAAGTTATAAGCTCTCTAATAAGCCAATTTGTCTCAATAAGCTCATTTTAAGCTCTTTCAGTCTATAAGCTGAAATAGAGCTGTTTGAATTCAGAATTAATCTTATCTAAACCTTAAATCAGTTAAATCTATTATGGATCTTAATGGATTAGAGCTTTTTGGAAGGGGATCTTAATTTGGAAGAGATCCCAAGGACTAATACTCTAGCTTATTATTAAGCTAGAGAGCTTGTAGCTGCCTTTATTGGTTCCTTTTGTTTAGCTAAAGGATCAAGTTAGTTTCTCTTTTCATTCTTCTCTAATTTCAGTTTTCATTGCTTAGTCATTACTTATATGTTTAATATCTTTGCTTATCAATGCTTAAATATCTCTTATAGTGCTTTTTAGTTGTTTGTCCTCATCTGTTTTTGCTTAAATTAGTTTAGATCTTTATCTTTCAAGTTTCTGTCATAAAAACTCACAAAATCCAAAAATATTAGCTTAATAAGTTTAGATCTTAGTCTTTCATATATTTGTCTTTAAAACTTCTAAAAAACCAAAAATATAGTAAAATAGTTTAGATCTTAGATTAAGGCTTATTTAGTTGTTAAAATTTGTTAATTAAGTTTGTTTTAAGCTAGTTTTTATCTGGTATTCAGTACTTGTTCATTAGATTTCTCTTAAAAAGCTTTTCTTAAATCTGTCATAGTCCAAAAGGGGTGTTTGGTTTAGTGCACTCTTGATTTTACACTAGCAGTACTAACCTCAGTTA
The DNA here is from genome assembly GCA_026074375.1 of Tanacetum coccineum. NCBI lineage: Eukaryota > Viridiplantae > Streptophyta > Magnoliopsida > Asterales > Asteraceae > Tanacetum > Tanacetum coccineum. Next base: position 41,147 of record BQNB010016234.1, read on the forward strand.
GTACTGCTGAGCATTTACACTACCAGTACTAACCATAAGTTAGTACTGTTGTGTTCTCAGCTTAATTTAGATAAGTAATTTTAAGATTTAGGTTATCAAATTTAGTAAGACTTGAGTTTTAATATAGCTTAATAGATTTTAAGTCTTAATTAACAATTTCTAGCTTATTTACTTAGTTTAATTCAGCTGTCAAAAGTTATAAAAACCTGAAAATTCCAAAAACAGTAGGAACTTAAGTAGAGTCTAAATTTGTTAAATTAGCTTTTAAGTCTAGATTTTATAGCTCATTTAGATGGATAATAAGTAGATTAATAAGTTCTTTATTCCTAAAACTTTTAGAGTCTAGTTTAGCTTATTAAGGTTTTTAGCTTATTTGAAGTTAGTGTTTCCTTGCTTATTTCCTGAGTTTGCCTGTTTCATGCTTAATTTCAGTAGTTTAAGAGCACTTCTAGCTTAGTTTTCTTTGCATTTTTAGATTAAGCACATCATAAGCTTTCTAGATCACTTTTCCTTTTTAGAATTAAGCTTAATTTGAGTATTTTATGGCTGTTTAAGTAAAAATAAGCTCAAAACCTCACTTTCTGTAATCAGTTTAGAAATAAGCTCTTATTGAGTTTATTTGAGATTTTCAGTCCTAGTAGCCTTTATTAATTTTGTTCCCACTAGCTTCCTTTACAACTTTGCTTTTATAAGTTTTTCATAATAAGCACTTTTTAATTTCAACTTATTTTTAAGCTTTAAAAGGACCATTAGTGTAGTCGGGGTTAGACCTCAGGGTAAGTTTTGTAATTTTCTCATTTTCTTTGTTTTGTAGTTAATCCTTGCCCATTAAAGTGTTTCTCCCCGTTAGTCCTTTTTCCTTTTTGAACCATTAGTCCTTAGTTAAGTAGTTAATTAAGTTTAATAATTTTAATTAGTAATTAGGTTTAAGTTTTAATTAGTTTAATTAAACTTTTATAAAAAAATTAAAATTAGGGCTTTTATTTTTAAATAATTTTCGGAAATTTTTCTTTATTTAGTGAAAGTTTAGTTTACATTTTTAGGGATTTAAATTTGTTTATTTGCTTAATTGGCTCTATTGTCTTTATTTTGTTGCTTCTTTATTAGTAGTTATAGCTTGCCCAAAATTTCTGTGCTTCTTTCAATCGGAATCCGACTAAAAGTGGTTTCAATTTCATAGTCGTTGGGGGGAGGAACGACCGGGTGATCATACTTACCGGTTTAATATAAGTATTTTATATATATCTTTTGAGTGGAATTACCCAAGGGTTACTTGGGGATTCCTTAATTTCTTATAAGAATATTATATATATGTATGTTTCAGAGAGATATGCCATCACCCACTGTCAAAGCTCTCGGGAAATTTTTGGTTCTCTTTGAAATAAAAATGCACAAAGTTAAGTTATGAATAAGCTATCAAATAAGCCTAAAAAAAAAATGAGGTTACTCCCCCCCCTCTCCAGATGTATTTAGTTAGGTTAGGAAAAGAGCTTATGCTCCAATCGCTCCAGGAATTCTACACTCATACCAAAACAATTTCAAAGCTGTGATTTTTGCATAAAAAAATGGGTATCTCGCTTGATCTTTGGACTAAACTTAGAAACATCGTTGACAGCTTATAACATTTTTTAAGTGTACATCAGACTTAACTAGTTGATTTTAACACACACAATGAACCAAATTGACCTTAATTTTTTTTTATGTTTACAATAGCTTAAACCCAATAAGCTTTTTTTATCCTTATGAAATTCCAACATGATGAGACCTCAAACACCAAAGTAAACTTGAAAAACTCTTTTTAAACTTAATCTTTTTTGGAAAATAGCTTCACATAAGCTTAATAATGCTAGCCAAAGTTGGCCAAATGGCCACAACCCATGACCATACCATTTTGACCCATTTTGGGCTTAAACCAAACACCCCTTTAAGATTTTAACACAGATTTTAAAGCTATTAAGGAATGATTTAAGCACAAAAAATTAAAGACAAATATCAAACATGAACTATTAAGCAATAATTAGTAAAAAGAAAAAGCAAATAAGCACTTGAAAAAGCAAATAAGCAAAAGGCAAAAATAAGCTATCTAAGGCAGTTTTAGCTTAAAACTTAAAACAAAAGCATACAATCAAAAGAAAACACAAATAAGACATGAATAAGCATTAAACAAGTAAAATAAGCAATAATAAGCTAAAATAAGCTGATCTACAGTAATTATAAGCTAAAAAATTAAAAAGAGAGTATACCTGAACTCCTTGCTCAAAACAGGAGTTTATGAAACCTTAATTAAGCTCTAAACCTACCCAATGCTTATAAATAAGCTATCTAAGAACCCAATGAGCCATCCATGTCTGCTCATTCATCCAATAAGCTCAAATTCAGCACTCTTTTTTTTTCTCTTTTTGGTTTTTCTTGACAGATTATGTTTAAGGTTTTTTTTTTAAAGTTAAAACAGGTTGTTTAAGAGAATTAATAAGAGCTTAATTGAGCTTAAATTGACTTAAAACTTAGAACATAGATTAAAAAGAAAGCTGAATTTCATTGAACCTTTAATAAACATTACAAGTACATAAAAGAAAATTACACTAGGTTAAATTACTTAAACTGAAACTAAACTTCAAAACTACTCCCTGGCCTCAAGGGCTTACAAAGACTTATATAGAAAACGAGCTAGGGTTTCACTTCTTGGTCTTTTGTCTTTATCCTTGTGTGCTTGTTTTCTAAGAGAAGTCCCATATGTGTTTCTTGTGTGTGTGTAAACACAAGCCCAATCATAGTCCTTGGTTTTGAGTATTGCCCAATCAAAGTCATCTCAACCATTGATCGAATTTGAGACTCAGGATTGCCAGCGTGGACCTGTGCCCATGTGGGGGTGGGGTGTTTTGGAAGGTTGTGGTGAGGTCAACGAGACAAGAAAGGGACTGGTTGTGGGGTTGGTGTTTTGGCTGGAAATGGGGTTGGAAGGGATATACAGTATCCCGGTTTAAAGTTTATAAGAGGTAAGTTTTGGTTTGTGTCAAAATTGGCCCCTCAAGGATATTAAAGCCTTTTCAAATTTCGTCCTTGTGTTTCTTATAGTTTTGAAACTTGGCAAAAACACCCCCCAAATGTTATAAGTATTCTTGCAAATTAAGTCCTTTGGATGTACAACTTTCTGCCTTTGGCAGATTGGGTCCTTGTGGTTTATACTTTGGTGTATTGGCATCTCAAGTCCCTGGACTTCATTTAGGGCTTATAAAAAGGTAAATGGGCTTGGATTTGGGCCTATTTTTGACATGGGCTTCAAAGTCTTCATGATTGATGCAAATGGGCTTTTGTTTGTAATTTGGGCCCATTTGGTCTTCAAGTGGTATACTAATGGGCTTTCCCGGCCCATTAAATGGGTTCGGGTTTGACCCATTAAGTATTCTTCGATTCCGTCTTTGACTTTGACTGTTGACTTTTTCTTTGACTTTGATTGACTTGGGCTTTTGATTTGACTTTGTCTTTACCACGCTTTTCCATTCCGTGTCCGGTTTTGTCGGTTTGGCTTCGTTTTTCGTCCTTTTCTTAGATATCCGTTCCTGCACAACACAATTAGCAAAACAAGCATATTTTTGGCATTTTAAGTCCGTTTTTGGTTATTTTAGCTTGTTTTTAAAGGTAAAAGGTATGTGTAATTAAACACATACCAAAAATCCCCCATACTAAGGCATTGCCGTGTCCTCACGCAATGCTATGAAGTAAGCACTTAGAAAACTAAGAATCTCGATCCCCCTCGACTAATAACTTAGAAAAGTAGCTAAGTGTTTGCCAAGGAATTTAAAGACTCACAAGTTTTGAAAATCCCCGTCTTTACCATTTTTATATATACACACATCTTTTTGTATTTTTATTTTTCTCATTTTTTTGTAGTTTTCATATTAAGCAACTAATTAGAAAGATTGACTTTCGTTATTTTTTAACTTTTAGGGATCATAGAACAAGATGCATTTCGATCCGAGAATGCCCCAAAAAGGATAAATTCATCGTTCCCGACTTTTCATTTATTCCAAACCAAGCTTAAAACGAAATCACCGTTAATTTTGAGTTAAGATGCTAACACTACTCATATTTGCAATTTGTAAACTTTTCACTCCCGACAATTATTATATCTTAGGTGTATGTGCTATTTTGAATTTCAACCATGGATCAACGTTTTGCAACATTCTATGTTTCACGTTCCACCCGAGAATAATGAGTTTGAAGGCGAGATCATCCCATGTAGCGACTTTCGTCTCGGCACATCCCAACCTTAGGTTTTCCGTATGCACATAGCTTATAAAATAGAATAGCCAAAGTTCAAAAGCATATTTGATTTTAACAAAAAGAGATCTTTTATTCACACTTAATATTAGCCATTATTGCATTTTGTAACCCTCGACCTTTTAGAAGGCTGTAACATCGGTTGTGAGCCGGCAAGATACAGCAAACTTTTATCAGTCTCGGATTATTATTCTTACTATGGGCTTTCTTTAGAAGGCTGTAACATCGGTTTTGAGCCGGCAAGATAGACAAGCTTACTTGAGCCCTTGTTCCATTGGTTATAAGCATATATAAGTTCAAATAAGCTTACACAAGCTTACTTGAGCCCTTGTTTCATTGGTTGAAAGATTTGGTATGGTTTTGAGCTTAATGGATGATAAGCCAATTTTGGATGGGCTTATGGGTTTACTAGCTTATCTATGATAAGCTAGAGCTAGTAGAATAAGCTCTAAAGAGCATTTAGTCCCTGTTTAGCTGGGATAAAAAGGTACTCTTCCTATTTCCTTCTTTTGCTTTTTGACTGTTTAGCTTAATAAGATTGCTTATTGTTTTGCTTAATTGTGCTTAATCCTGCTTCTATTAAGTTTATTTAGCCTTTAAGTAGCTTACTGCATTTAGATTAAAGCATTTCATGTCTTATTGTTAGCCTTTGTTTTAAAACTGTTTAAAAAACCAACAATATGCTTATTGTTTTAGCTTATTATTTAGTGCTTAATTGTGGTTGAAAATTGCTTAAAATTACTTAATATCCTTAGATCTTAATCTGTTTTAAGTTTTATAGCTGTTATATATATGTTTGTAAGCTTAATACGGGAAATAAGTTCTTAATAAGGAGAGTGTTTGGCACAAACAGTATAACTAGAGTTAGTACTGCATAGGCCATTTTGGTCTTTGTTTCAAATTCAATTCTTAGCTTAAGACCTTAAACTTAGCTTTTAAGTTAGTTTTTATAAGTTTTAATAGTTTAAATCTAAAAAGTCAAGATTAATATAGCTATGGTATGATTATGTGGTATCCTAGGTTGCTAGAATTGCTTATTCTGCTAGATCTTAGATTATGGCTAATTAGTGTTCATTTAATACTTGTTTTAAGCTTAGTATGCAGTAAAAGTAAGCTAGAATAGTTTTCATTTGTCTATTATGATTTAAGTCAAAATCTGTCTTAGTTCTAAATGTTAATTTTCCAAACTTAAGCCCAATTTTTAGTAGCAATTCTAGGTGAGTTATAAGTGGTTTTAAGGTCTAAATTTGTTAGCATAAGCTTAATACTATATAAGGTCAATATGTTTTAGCTTATTTTGTAATTTCACCTTCATTAGCTTAGCTTAAATTAGGCTTGCATTTAGCCCTTTTCAAACTTTAAAAATTTCAAAAAAATTAGTTTAGTATAGTCTGCCACTTTTTCAAAGTCCCTTTTCTAGCTTATTTTTTATTCTAATTTTTCTAATTCTTGTTTTTATACTTAGGATGTCAATGTTCATCTGTTTTTAAGTCCTTCCTTATATCCAGTGCTTATTTGTTCTTAAAGTTAGCTCTAAGTAGGCCTTTTGTTCTTTGAATCTGCTAGTTAAGGTCCTCTTTTCATTTTAGCTTTTGAGAGTTTTTTAACTTTTATAATTAGTCAATTCCGGGTCACATTTTCTTATTAGGGCTAGGTAGTTAGATGTTTTCAGCTTATTATCCTTGCTTTTGCTTTTAGAATCTTAAAAATCCATAACAGTTAGCTTATAAGTCATTTAGTATAGTTTAGCTATTCTGCCATTTTAGTTCAGCTTAATCTAGCTTATTTGTAAGTTTTATAAAAAAAATCCTTTAAGTAAATTAGCTTATTTTTTTCTTGTACTATAGCTTTTTCTAAAGAAAAATAAAAAAAATCAAAAAAAAGGAAGCCACAAGGGTCGAACCTGTGACCTTCCCCTTTCATAGCCAACAACTTAACACCACACTCCTTAACCAACTGCCCTTGGGACATTTTCATTAAGTGTTTGTTTCTTTTATTACTTATAGTAATTTTCAGTGTTGCTTATTCAGTCTTAATAGTTTATTAACTGCTTATCCTTTAAGCGACTTTTCCAGTTTTCATTTTTATTAGATTCTACATAGTCTAAAGTATTTTCCATAATTTTTCTAAATTTTTATAAATTAGTTTAGTATTTTTAATTAATTTTCTAGATTGGAATCATTTTTAATTCATAATAAATAAAATAAAAATAAAAAAATATAATTCTTTTTCTAAAAATTATTTTAAGTCAAAAAAATATACTCTTTTTGACACAATAAAGCAACACTAAAACAACCTTTAAAAGCAGTTTTAAAAAGCTTAATCTAATAAGCTCTTGGTGACTGTCTTATCACCACAGTTTCAAGAGGGCTTATAAAAAAACTTAAAAACCACTTTTATACTGAAATTTTTTGTAAAACAGATTGAAAATGACAAAAAAATTCTTGTTTAAATTTGGCCTAGTGACCCAAAGGCTTTTATACTAAAACTGACCCACTTTGGGTCCTTATGCCAAACACCCCTTAAAGGTTTCTAATATCAGTTTTAAACTAGTTTTAGGTGATTTAAGCTTAGTTTAATGAAAACAGAACATCAACAAATAAAAATAAGCAACAAGGAATAATAACAAGACAAGAATAAGCACTAAAATAAGCTAAAGAAAAATAAGCAGTAACAAGCTATATAAAGGCAGTTTTAAAGCAAGAACTCAAACAAAAGGTAAACAAGTAATAAGCAAGCACATGTAAGCATAAGACACTGAAATAAGCAAGAAAAACAAGAAATAAGCAGAAATTAAGCTATGCTACAGTGAAAATAAGCCAGAAATGGAAAAAGAGCCTTACAAAGGGTCTAATGCTTTTGGCAAGTGAATAAGCTTTTAAAAAGCTTATAAATCAAATCCTAATGCTTACCATAAGCTCTAAAACCCATGGTCATCCTTAATTCATCATGCTCCTTTGATTCTTTTGATATTTTTGATTTTTTTTGAGTTTTTTGACAAAAAATGGAAAACAAGAGCTTATATAAACTTTTAAGAACTTAATAGCTTATATAAGAGCTCTTAAACAGTATATAAAACAATGTAGCTTAAATGACAATATATTTAAGAAAAACTGTAAGTGACAATAATTTAAAAACAAGTAATTTTAAGAACATAAATTTAAATGACAAGATATTAAAATGACATAAAGAGTAAATTGCATTAAAAATGGTACAAATATTGGATTACAAGCTTTTGCCTTGAACTCAAAAATTCAACACCAACTGAAAATACACAAGCTACTATTTATACTAAAACCCTAGTTCTTGAGGTCTTCTCTTCTGTGTTTCTTGTGCTTTGTATGTGAGGAGAAAACAACCATTAATCATAGCCCTTCTTTTTGCCTTAGAGCCTAATCTCTTGATCATAACAGTTGATGTATTTGTCCCATTCCGTATCCAATAAGTATTTGCGGGATTGCCAACGTGTCCTTGTTGGTTTGTGAGGTGGGGGAGGGTGGTGGTGATGTTTTTGGCCGTTTATGAACAGTGGTCAGGGAGGGGGGACATGGAAGCGTGAACAGTGGGGTTTGGTTTGGGCAGGAAAGATGGTTGTGTGTATAACAGGGTAAATGTTTGGTGGGTTTGACAAATATGGTCCCTCAATGTTATATAATTTATTGCAAGGGCAGTCCTTGTGGGGGTAACAGGTTTGAGGTTTTGGCAATATCAGTCCCTCAGTGTTATAAGTGGCTTTGCAAAGTTAGTCCAATGAGGACTAACGAGGGTTAAGTTACAAGGGTTGATGGTTAACGGGCAGTTTGGGGGATTGGGCTTTTTAATGGTGTTAGGGTCGTATGTATCATAAAAGGGACTTGGGCCTTTTAATTTTAATCTTTGGGCTTAAGTAACAAATAAGTCTTCCTTATAATATTTAAATGGGCTGACCCGGCCCATTAGATGGGTACGGGTGGGCCCCTTTAATATTTCTTCATTTTCGGCTTTGGTCTTGACAGTTGACTTTGCGGGGTTGACTTGACTTTGACTTTGTCTTTTCACGATTTTCCATTTCGTGCTCGGTTTTGTCGTTTTTGGCTTGATTTTTCGTCTTTTTCTCGGATATCCGTTTCCTGCACAAGATAAATGAAAACATACAATTACAATGTATTTTTGGGTACGTTTTTATTCATTTAAGTCCGGTTTTAGTGGAAAAAGGAATGTGTAATTAAACGCATACCAGACATACCCGAGGATGACGATGTCCCTTTTATCCTTGGACAACCATTCTTGTCTATCGCCCATGCCAAGATAGATGTTTTCAAAAGAAAAATTACTCTAAGGGTTGGGGAAGACAAAATTGTTTTCAAAAGTATTAAACCAGCTGCTAGCATAATTAGGAGGGTCTATATGTTGAAAGAAGGAACAAATCTTGATTCCAAAACTAAGCTTATAAGAGAGGTTGTTAATGAATCCTTCGACCCACACTATGGTAATTATATTAAATTAAATGATTTGGATGTTCCTCTAGAACCTAGGATGGATCAAGATAATAACTTTGAGCCAACCCTTGATGAAAATATTATTGTCAATGAGCCTACTTTCAAAAGTTGTTACAAAATGATTTTTTCTTGTATGATTGGGTATAAACATGTTATTGCTGACTTCTTCCCTACATTGTCCATTAATATGATGACCAAACGTTTTTACAATTCTATAATTAAGGATGAAGGTGATCATAAAGGGAAGGAACTAGCAGAGACTTTGATTGACGTACCTATTTTTGTTGGGAATTTTTCTATTATTTCAGGTTTCTCAATCATTGACGATATGGATGTAACAAGTGGTGTTGTGCTCGGCATGCCGTTTTGCAAGAAGTTTGTGACATGCCAAAAGATTATGGAGAAATTCGCACGAAGGGACGAGTACGAGTAATTAAAGGAAGAATGAAGTTGAGAAAAGAAGAAGTCTAACTTAAGACTGGTTGAAAGAAAAGTGCTTATCGGGAGACAACCCGGCTGTTTTTAATTGTTTGTCGTTTATTTTAAATTGTTTGCTGAGTCTGTCTTCCCAGACATTCAATACGGCGTATCGAACCTCTATGGATACGTCGTATCGACCTGTCTGGATGTTATCAATCCTTTATATTTTGAATTTAAATTCCTGCAAACTTTAAAACATTTGTTTTTACATGATGCAATACGACGTATCCTTGGGTTTAGGATACGGCATATTGACTACCTGTACGGTATGTGTGTTTATTTTTCTACATTGTAACCATTGTAAAACCGAGATAGGAATTGCACATTTTGTCTTCTAACTTTTATGCAGGACCTTGCTGTAAAGAAATTGACGAATTGGTGATGGTATACTCTGGAAAAAGACGCGTGTTAAACTCATACGGGCATTCTGACGCCTCTTAAACACACTTTTGCTCAAGAACTCAAATTGGAGAATCATCCTGAGCAAAATATCAGGGGAGTTCCTCGTTCTAATTCTATTTCCCATTTTCTTTAATTGTTTTATTTATACAATGAGGACGTTGTAAAATTTAAGTGGGGGACGAAGAATTAGAACGCCTGCTTGTCCTTCTTTTTACAAATAATATGCAATATGCTTAAATTATGTCAAATTTAAAAAAAATTAGCATACTTTTGTAAAAATTACTAGTTACATGACCTCGCGCACAATAAGCCTTAATGAAAAATTATGAGAATTAAGCCTATTCCGTTTCTAAACGTTTACAAAAATTCCACAAAATTATGAGTGTGCCGGTGATGTAGTGGACTTTAGAACTTGTCTTGGTATCACTCGAGACCACAACAATGAGTACTATGGACTTAGATGGAGTAACATGTTTAACTGGTAAATTTCTAGAAATATATCAAAAAGCCTATATGTTGTAATATTAACTAATTACACTGGTTAGTTAACCCCCGTACAACCCTTTGCTTACTCTCACTACAAGAGTAAGATCCCCTAGAAAAAACCTGTTGAGCCATTCTTGTCTTTTTTACACCAAAATGTTTATTTCGTTACACCTTTACACCTTAGCCTACCTTGTAAATTAAGCCTATTTAATCAAAGTTGCTAGTTGTTTTTGTGTAAAGTTTGGTAGTTCCTGTGTCAAAGTGAAATTTTCTATCTCTAGTTAGGTCGGGAAATTGCACAATGCAATAGGAATGTGAAAGTATGTAGCTCGTGTATTTTGCTACTTTCGCAATTATGTTCTATATCCGAAGATGAAGTGTTTAAAGAAAAATTATAGGGATAAATTATGATGGTGAAGGCGATGAAATTGCACCAAAATTCGTATTGTTATGTTATGAAAAAATGGAAAAATAGAAAATCGCATCAAAAAAGAGAAGGAAAGATTGATAGTCAGTTCGTTGAACTTAAACCGATAAATTGCTTGGAAGGATCGATTATTCGTTGATATGTGGTAAAAATCAACGATGTATAGTTTTGTATAAAAGTGATCGATATAACCACTTGTTTTGTAAAAGTATGTATAAGTTGGGATGATTAGGAAGTTGACCATTATGGGAACGCCAACTTAGGTTGTCTTTGTCATTTTTATGATCGAGACGTTTGTATATATTTTTGAGTCTTTATCATGGAACAGTCAAAAAAGTTACAAGCAACTATATACCTTATTTGTTCAAGCTTAATCTATTTGTTTTGTGAATTTTATTTAACAACAATTTACTTCCCTTTCCTAACAATTAACCTTGGGTTTTACTCGAACAAGGATGTGATCGAGTCATGCATATCTATTCCGTCGTTACGGCCATGTATGCGTGATTCAACTGCAGTGTAGGTTTATTACTTTTGGTGAAAGTTAGAAGATCCATACCCTATATCATTCTTCGTCCTAACCTTTGGTTAAACTCGAATGAAGATGTGATCAAATTATACATGGCTATTCTATTGTTACGGCCATGTATGTATGATTCAGATGCCTTGTTGGTGTGGTGCTTTTGGTGAAAGATTGTTAGAATGATCATCTTTAAGCCTTATAAAAACCCAATTTACCTTTTGACTTGTTTCTCCTTAGCTCTAGTGGTGGAGATGTGTATCCTTGCCAAGCATGTGATAGAAAACTAATCACGACCGAGCAAATGAGCGTACCTATTAAATGTTACACCCTAGATTAGTTAAGTGATCTGAGTATTTTCATTTCCCATATTTCGTGAGGTGCTTGGTTTTGTACAGGTGATTAAACGAAAGAAATGCTTAAAGGAAAAATCCTTAACTTCGGTTAGGATACATTTTCAATAAATTTCCAGATTCTACTTGAAGACAAGTAGGATTCAAGTAGGGGATATTTGATGACATCAAATAACATTACATTTATACCATCATTTATCCCAAGTAAATTACCCACTTTTATATAATTATTGCAAGAATTGTTACTTAATTTCTTAAAGTTGTTAATTGCAGTAATTACGGAGTGTTTTGTGAAGACAAGTTAAAAGGCGCCGTATCCAGCAAAGAAGATACGGTGTATCAGCATCTGGACTTCACAAGAAAACGTGTATGATCAATTCCCAATACGGCGTAGCCTACTAACTACATATGTCGTATCCAGCTGGTCAAACAATCAAAGATCCAGCATTAAATGTAATTGAGGAAAGACATTACTGATTGATTGTAAACGTATCGCGCACTCCAAGGAATTTACCCCTATACTCCGTATTGACCTCACTCAATACGGCGTATCCACTAATTTTCAGAGACTATAAATAGAAGACTCAAAAACGATTTTTCAGTGTGAAAAATCATATTCTCTATACCATAAATATAAAAGTCTATTTTCTAAAGTGAAGAAGAGCAGCCAAGGTCAAGCATCGATCACGATTCCATAGAAGACACCGTGTAATTCTTATACTCTTGTAATCATTTAATTTTTGGTATCGTTCAGTAAAACGTTTAGTTTACCTTGGTTAATTGATCACACTTATATAATTACAATGGTTATGGGCTAATACCCTCGGGTATTAGCCATTTTAATGAAGATTTAATATTTGGCTTGTTTAATCTTGATTGCTTAATTTATCGTTGATTGTTTAATTATGTTTATCACCTAATACTTGTCTATGTGCTTGAATATGCGACCAATCATTCAACTGGGTCTAGTGATACTGACCAAGTAATCTAGATACTGGGATAGCTCTCTATATCGTGCTGTATATATCTGGACCAATAGGATCACAAATAATGTTCTATCTTTGCCTTTAGATTGGTGAGCTTAGTTGGCCTGGCAGGTGACCCTTGGATCAACAAGTACGTTCTTAATCATTGGTAAAGACTTGAACAGTGAACTACCAGTATATAAAATACCGCCAAGCAGTAAGTGGGTAAAGTCCCGATGGGCTAGGGTTTAACAAGATCACCATTGCTTTAATCCCTAAGATAAATTATAATTAAACTAAAAGGATGCTTTATGCGGATGCGTTAATTATGACAGGATTCAACATGTCTTGGTCTTAGGATGATGTCCTGCCTAAGTCTTAAGAATGATATGCCGCCTCGAGATAAGCACTCATTGCACTAAACAAACAAACCAGCATTTAATCAGATTTAATATGGCTAATACAGTTTTCTATCATTTGGCTTGTACCGCTGTTTTATCTTCTGATTATCTTCTTGCATGCTTGTTGTATATTGAATTGATTTTAGTCATCATAAAACTTGTGCCATTCTCTCAAACTGAACCCTCCCCCCTTATCATTAGAACTAGGTTTAGCATAGGTTTAACAAATAATTAGAGTTAACTAGTCTAATTAGATTAATTAAAATACTGATAGAATATAAGGTTAACTTCATCGCTCTTAGTGTTCGACACCCTACTTACCATGAAACTCCATCTGATCGGGTACACTGCGCGTTAAAGTGTTGTTTTAGGATAAGTCAGCTTTATATAAATATAAAACTTGGTAATTAGTAAATACAACCTACATGACGGCACATCATTCCCCTACACTTAAGGTCAAGTGTGGGTGATAGTAACGGTACACACCATTGTGGTGTGAAGGAGCCATATGTTGAAAAAGTGGTTGTTGAATTATATGCTCCAAATGGTGTTTTACTTTAATCCTACCATTTTCTAATTCATTTGGCATAACGGGTAAACTAAGTCCTCTTAAGAAATTATTCTCTATCACATCCCAATTCAAAAGATCAACACCTAAGGATCCACCTTGTCCTAATAAACCTGGTTTAAATCCATAATGTTTCTTAGGGTCATCTACACATGGGTGATATTAGCAATAAATACCCTTAGGGTGGAAAGACACCACGTGAGGTAAAGGTGGTGTATTAATCGTCAAATTATCTAATACCTTCTTCCTAAAACTATCTAGACTATATGGTTTGATGGGTGGTTTGATGGGTGGTTTGATGGGTGGTTTGAGGCCTCTTTTGTTTCCTAGACTTACATCTAAGGGTAGACAATTAGGTAAGGGTTGTGGTTGAGTCTCCGGTTCATCAAAACTAGGAATTTCCCTAGAGCTAAGAGGAATGCCATGATTACAAGTATTTAAGCCTAAATCCTCTAGTGGTGTTTCGTCTAAAGGTTCTACCTCAATCGAGATTCCTATAATCTCTTCTACTTCATCCGGGTAAGTCACGGGCGGTGTGTTTTCCTCAAATGATGGGAGAACTTGTGGGGTACTTTGTGGGTTTGGTTTTTCAACCATATCCCATGCTATACCTCTATGTATCTCAACCCAGACATTCTCATTTCCAAACAATCTTTTTGCTTGAGCCTTTAAATTTTCTACTTCTTGTTTAGAAATAATATTTGGTGGGTTGTCCTATTCTTTTTGGCCTTGGGCAAAATTTTCTATGGCTTCCCATGCTTCTTCACCACTTAATTCCCTAAGGTTCTCATCTACTATAAAGTCAAGGTCCATTCGGGTATAGTTGTCAACATGATCATAAAAGAATTGAGTAAGGGACCATAAATCGAGGCCATGATGAGGGACTCTTTGGATTACATTTTTGAAACAAATCTACGCATCGTAGATAGATTCATCTTGATGTTGTTGAAACACCAAGGTATATCTTTAAAATGGGAAGGTTGTGTTTCGTGGTGGGTTTTGAAAGGGTGTGGTAGGTGGTCTTTCATACATCATGATAGTGAATGAAAGAGTTACAAACAAAAGGCACAAAGAAAAGATAGACTGCAAGAAAGCTAATATACTGAAAATAAAATTCTCACTTGAAAGGCTTCAAGCGAGTAGAACTAAGCTAAACTAAGTTCGAAACCTAACTATTCCCCAATAGCGGCACCAAAAACTTGATGTGTGCGGTTGTCGTAAAGACTTCTACATGAAGTTTTATAACTCCCTAGGCAGTGTACCTAATTGTTGCAGTGTAGTATAGGCAAGACTCGGGGGGTGTTATCGTTCTCTAGGGGAATAGGTTTAGAAGGCTCGATCACGATCTAACAGAGGTCTATGGGGTTGAGAGAAGATTCTTTTTGTATTTTTATATTTTATAGAAAGCAAATAAAATTAATGGTTTGAGGTTGGTTGATTAACAAATTAATTAAACTAATTATAATCTATACTACTAGTGATAACTTTATGATAAGATAGTGTATTTACTTAATCATGCGTTACTCATTAGATTGTTTCTCCTAATCTTGTTTTCTTGTCACACTTGTGATGATCTGTGTAAGTATTTCCTAAGTCATGAACGAATTATACGAACCCGTCGTCTATTTAATATTCCGTTTAGGCAATGCACAAGTAAGGTAGTATGAAGACTATTACAAGGCCCCTAAGAGTATATTAAATGCAATTGAAATACCTTAAGAGGGATCAACCATATTGAGGGTAAGGTAGTATGAAGACTGTTACCAGATGGTATCCTTTCTACACTTCTCGCGTTTTCCTAGATGTCTATGCCAATTTAATATCTTATGGCTAGTTTTCTAAAGCCTAACGCGCACATTCATCATAAGAAGCAACATAAAAAGGATCTACAATCCAACTTTCATGCAATCATAAGTAAATACAAGGGAGGGTTTAGCCTAAATGTTATAAAGAAAGCAAGAACATAGATCAATCAAACAACACATAGACATATTGAATGATTAAAGATAAACAATCTTACTTGATTAAAACATGGATTAAGGTCAGTTACAATAGGGTTTTTAATCCCTAAAGACGGCCTAAAAGCTGACAAAATACTTAGGGTTCGGCTCCCAAAAGTTATACAAAGTTACACACTTAAAATCCTAAATTCGGTTTTGTATATATAGAGAAATCGTCACGACGGCGTCCAGTTGTAGTCTCGGCGCCGTCACAAAGTAAAATCTTCTAGGTCTGTTTTATGTCGGTTACATCCTGACGCCGTTGTCAATTCTCAGACGCCGTCACTAGATAGATCACGACGGCATCGCTTAATGCTTGTGACGCCGTCTCCACACTCTGTGAGCACGATTCTTCAAGAGATTTGGTGTAGGTCCGTAGTCTTGTCCGTTTCTTCTCCAAATGAGCCCAAGTCACGTGTATTTCCTCCAAATGTCATCCAAGTGCTAAAAACCTAAAAACAAACGATTAAGCACATAATCTCGGCATTATTTGCATGATTTAAGGGGTTAAATGACCCCGAAATAGTGTATAAAATGACACCTCATCAATACTGAGTCTCATTTACAGCTTTGCCATTAAGATCAGGTCCTAAGTTGCTAGGGGGTACCATTGGAGTTCTCACTGATGAACCATTTATGTCATACTTCTTTAGCAGATCCTTGACATATTTTCCTTGATTTATTGAAATGCCTCTTTCAGATTGTTTAATTTGAAATCTAAGGAAAAGGTGAGGACACCCATCATGCTTATTTCATATCTTTGAGTCATCAGTTTAGCAAATTATTTGCACAAATTTGTGTTGGTGGACCCAAAGATAATATCATCAACATAGATTTGCACTAGAATCGCATCAGTTTGAGTTTTGTAGACAAACAATGTGTTGTCTATCTTACCTTTTACAAACTTGTGTTCAGTGAGAAAGGTTTAAAGGGTTTCATACCATGCTTTTGGAGCTTTTTTAAGTCTATAAAGGGCTTTGTCCAATTTAAAAACATGGTTGGGGAACTCATTGCTCTCAAAACCTGGTGGTTGTTTGACATAAACTTCTTCCTTCAGCTTTCCATTTAGAAAAGCACTTTTCACATCAATTTGATGATAGACTATGAAATTCATGTATGTGGAAAAGGCAAGAAAGATCCTAATTGCTTCAAGTCTTGCAATTGGAGCAAAGGTTTCACATAGTTTATGCCTTCTTATTGATTGTAGCCTTTAGCTACAAGCCTTGCCTTGTTTATGATTACAAATCCCTGTTTTGTCTCTTTTGTTCCTGTATACCCATTTTGAGCCAATTATGGTTTTACCATAAGGTGAAGGAACCAATATCCATACTTTGTTTCTGGCAAATTGGTTTAGTTCTTCTTGCATGACATCAACCCATCCAGGATGCTTAAGTGCTTCAAAAACCTTTTTAGGTTCTTCTTCAAATAGAAAGTCTACAAACAGACATTCATGAGCTGAAGCAGCACTCAGTTCTTTGACCATGACCCTAGTAAGCATTCCAGCTCCTAGATCACCTATGATGATAACCAGCTCAATATGTTTGTCATGAGACAATCTGTCTTGAGGAGCTGTAGAGGCCATAGATGGGATGGATAAAGAGGGATTGGTTAAGATTGGAATTTTATTTGAAAATGAAGCATGTTCAGCTGGAGAGGATAGTGGTTCAGATGTTTGAACATATTCAATGTTTGGAAGGTTATCAATGATATGATTTGAGTGCTCAGATTGATCATCATTTAAGATTTTATCATCTTGAGCTAAGTGACCATTTTGGTCATTTTGATCAGCTTGATCATGTTCATCATATGAGATATCTGTTTCAATGACAACTGGTTCATGTCTTTCATAGGGATCTATGAAGGAAACAACCTTGTTGTTTACTTAATACCTTTGAGATGGTTCATATGGATGAATATACTCATCAGGTGGGTATCTTTCAGATTCAGCAATGGTGATGTTGTCATTTGAAGGTTTTGTGAATTTGATAGCATCAGTGCTTTCATCAAATGTGATGTGATAGGTTTCTTCAGTTTGTTGTCTTCTGGGGTTGAAGACTTTGAAGGCTTTAGAAACAAGTGAGTATCCATGGAAATAACCATCATCAGCTTTTTCATCAAACTTCCCTAAATAATCTTTATGATTATGGATGTAAACTGGACATCCAAGGACATGAAGGAAGTCAATGTTTGGAATTCTCCCACAAAAGATTTAATAGGGAGTTTTGAGATTTCTTTTAACAATAGTGGACCTTTTTTTAGTATAACATGCAGTAGCTACAGCTTCAGTCTAGTATTGTTTTGAAAAGACGGATCCTAAAAGCATTGTTCTTGCAGCTTCTATGAGAGTTCTATTTTTTTATTTTAGCAACACCATTTTGTTCAAGAGTATATGGAGAGGAAATTTTTTATGAAATTCCTTTTTCATCACAGAAGTTGACAAGGATGTTGTTTCTGAATCTAGTACCATTGTCAGTTCTGAGTTGTTTGATTTTGATGCCATTTTGATTTCTAACTCTTTTGATGAATGACATAATGGTTTTAGGTGCATAGATTTTCTTTTTCAGAAAGTATACCTAAGTGTATCTTGAGTGCTCATCAACAATGTCAAGGTTATACTTTTCATGGGTAATGGACCTAGGAGTTACAGGTCCAAATAAGTCCATGTGAAGAAGATGAAGACATTTCTTGATAGAAGATGTCTGTTTTGTTTTGAAGCTAGCTTTATGATGCTTTCCCTTTTCACATGATGAACATGGTTTGTCCTTTGAGTAGACAGGTGAGGGAAGACCAATAACAAGATTTTGTTTTGCCAGTTGGTTGATTGTTTTGAAGTTTAGATGAGCAAGTCTTTTGTGCCAAAGCCAGATGAGATTTTCAGTGGCTTTGTCAAAGAAATAAGATTCTTGTGCAGAAGATGTCATGTCCAGAACATATACATCTCTTACAATTGGAGCAATCATAACAATTTCTTTGTTTGAAGACTGTTCCTCTTTTTTTATCAAACTGAACAATATATTTAGCATTACATAGTTGACTGCTGCTAACTAAATTGTATTTAAGACCATTTACAAATGTTACTTTTATGAAAACTATACCATTACAATTTATGAAACCATAACCTTCAGTGGTGCATGTAGGGTCATTTCTAAACACTACCTTAGGTCCTGGTTGTTTTACAAATAAGTTAAATGGTTAGTTTTGTTTGGAAACCCATCTTTTAGTAGGAGTTTTGGATTTGTTAGCATTTGTAGATTTAATCTTGTTTATTTTGAGAGCTTTAGCTTTCTTAGCTTAAAGTGCTTCACTTCTTCTAAACCACTCAACGTCATTGTAATAAGTTATGGTATAAACTATGCTACCACATGTTTTACAACTTTTTATGACATGCTGAGGGTTTCTTGGTTTGATTCCTCTTCTTAGATAATTGATCCTGTTATGACCATGTGTATCATGATCATAACTTTCACAGATATCACATATGGGATAGTTTACACAATCACCTGATAGATGATCACTGAACCTACAATTTATGCAATGAGGGAAGAAGTGTTTTAATGGTCTTGGGTTTTAGATCTTGAAGAAGATCCACCTTGACCTTTGAGATGCTGAGACATGTTCATGGTGGACATATATTCAGCATGATCACAGGTTCTGTGATTAGTTCTCTTACACTTTTTACAAAACAGAACATTGTAACAATTCTCAAAGAGATGATTGTTTAGTCCATAGAGTTCACAATTCCTTTTAAATTGTGTTTTGTATTTGTTTTGAACTGAATTTTGGGGAACCTGTTGAGATTTGTTATTTCTGGAATAAGATGACTGACTTTTGCTTATTTGTAATTTTAGAATGTTTAGTTCTTTCATTACAATAGACAAAGGTAAGTCATCTTCAGTTTTCACATTCTTCAGTTTACCAGCAAGAGCTGAATTAATTTTTGATGCTGAAACATCTTTGTTAACCTTAGTAGGAGCTGAGGATGGTTCATTCATTATGACACCTTTTAATGTTTCAGCTTTGAATGTAGATTTTGACTTCAAAATTGATTTGATAGTCTTTGGCCCAGAAACAGGTTCAACACCAACTAACTTCTCTAGTGGAGGAAGAGGGGTGCTATAAACTAAAGATTCATCAGCTGAATCATATTCACTAGCTGAAGAGTCAGTGATAGCAACTGAAGGATCAGTTGATTTTATTTGTGATTCAGCTGGAAGGATTTTAGCAATATCATGATTTGGCAAAGTAAATCCTTCAGCTTTAGATAACCAGGAAATTTCAACACCTGGAATGGACTCTTCTGTGTCATCAGCTGAAGATTTTAGAAAGATTAAGTCTGTTTGCCCAGAACTTGATGGTTCTTCAGTGAGTTTATCAAGTCTTAAAATTCTTTTCTTTTGAGAGGGAATTTATTCACTGATACACTGATTTACTTTATTAGAACTGTTAAGCTATGTCTCAGTGAAATTTGTTAGCTCTTTTAGTTCTTTTCTTAAGTTCTGATTCTCTTTGAGAATCTTAGTGTTTACATGTTGTATGGTAAGAAAATCAAGTTTGGCTTGTTTTAATACAATAAGTTGTTCTTTGCATGTATTCAGTTCATGAACAATATCTCTATGCTTTGACAAAAGATTATTTCTTTGTTCTTCAACATAATTAAGATCAATACACAAATAATTAAGAAAAGTCTTTCTATCATCATTATCTTCCATTTCAAGAAGAGTGTGTACATTTCTCATATAGATTTTGACCCATTCACCATTTCTAGCACTTTCCTTGCCAACAACAACATTTTCATCATCAGCAAGTGCCATGAGGACCTTTACTTCAATCATTTCATTGTCATTTGAGGACACTTCTTCTTCATCCCATTCATAAGCTTCAGCAATAAGACCCTTATTCTTGACCATTAAAGATTTGGAAGCTAAAGCACTGGAACTAAGGAGAGCCAATTTGGCTTTGACTTTGTTATATTTGGCTTCAAAGTCTTTGGTAGGCCAGAGTTTAGGTTTGTGCTGAGAAGAATTGAGAAATTTTGGTTGAGAGTTGTTTTGAAAAGGTGACTGATATATTGGAACTGAAGTTTTAGAAAAATAATCTCTTGCAAAGTAACCTTTCTTGCCACATTTGTGGCATTCAGTTTGGTCAGTTGCATTTGCACTACTTAATATTTGGGTGCCCTTTTTGAAGAACCTTTTAGATTTGGCTAAAAGAGCTATTGCTTGATATTCTTCTTCAAGGTCATTCATGTACTTTTGACTACTTCTTGTATCCTTTTCATCATCATGACTATCTTGAAAGTCCTAGACAATAGAGGCAGAAATAAAAGTAGTTGACAAGGGTGTTGCAAAGACCAGAGATTTCTTCTTTTCAGTCTCATAAATATTGTCTATAAGGTTTTATTCATATTTGAGTTTACCAAATAGAGAATCAAGCTCAGATTCTTTAACATGATTTGCGTTTATGAGACTTTGACAGAAACTTAGACACTTCTTTAATAACCCATTTATAAAACTAGCATTTATTTCAAGCTTTGAAAGTTTGATGCCATCATTTACTAACTCATTCATCAAAGCTTTATATCTGGTGAAGGTTTGTGTTAAATTTTTACCTTATTTGAATTTGAAGGTGTTGTAACACAGCTTTAGGTCCATGACCATACTTTCTTTCACATCAGAGAGACCCTCATGATATAGTACCAGGTCATCCCAGGTAAATTTAGTAGTTAAGCAATTAATGACATAATTCATTTCGTCATCTGGAAGGACAGACATAATGAGACTTTTGAGTCGCTGATCTAAGTTAGCAGCCTTTCTCTCATCTCCTGTTCATTGTCCTTCTAGATTCCTTTGACCATCTGTCATGGGGATAAAAAGACCATTTTTAATGATGTATTTGAATTGAGGTTCAATACCAATGATATGGCACATAAACCTCTTTTTCCAATTGGTAAAATTTTCCACCTCTGGTATAGGATCAACATGTAACTGGCTACCCCTATATTCAAGGGTCTGTGGTACTTCTGCTGCCATTTAAAATGGATCTTGATTTTAAAAATCTTTTGAGCAGTTATTTAAAAACTCTGAAAAGGTTTTATAAATCAAATAGCTCTGATACCACTTGTTGGTCCCTTTGAATGTGATATTAGATTTATCAAGTTAAACTAATCATATTCCATGACAACAAAGTGAGTTTTAAACATTTATATATATATATATATATATATATATATATATATATATATATACACACACACACACACACACACACACACATATATAAGCAATATAGAGAACAAGTTTAAAACACACAGAAGTAACTTTTTAACGTATAGGTTCTTATTAGAATCAAATAAAGAATCTGTGACACACCTTACTTGCAGAATAGCAAGGTGGTTGAATGACAATTGGGTTGTGATCTCCTTTTAACTTAAACTTTAACCAAAGTTAAGAGTATAAGAAAACAAACTATTCGACTAGAACTGAAGCTTTAGCTTTAGCAGTTTCTATTCAGTTTGTTTGAGAGATAAATGCTCTTCAATGTGTTTCACATTAGTTGGAAGAGATAACATTTACTCTCAACATCCCTTTCCTTTTATAGGCAAAGAAATTAGGGTTTACAAGTTAACCTAATACACATGGCAAGCATTAAATGGGTGGTTGAGCTGCCATTTAATGAAGCAGTGTTTTATAGTACCAGGTACAGTCCTTTAAGAAAAGTTGAAGTATTTCTATACCAATTTTAGAAGTATTCATTCCCAAGGAGATTGCTTTATTCATTTTAACTTAAACCAATATTTTTCCCGCCTTGTAAACCTTCTAGAAGTGAAACATTTTGTTTCAATCTTCTAAAAAGGAGACCAACATCATCCAGCTTGGAATTGTCAACCAAGCTAAACTAAAGCTCTTGCTAAGGTCTTCTTTAGTTTCTGATCCGCCACATAAACTGAAGTGAAGATGATCTTGATCTTCTAAGTATCCGAAGAACTTAAGCTGAAGTTTCTTCAGTGACTCAAGCGGAACTGTCTTCAACTTGACTATACTTAGGTGATTTTATGTTTAAATCTAATAAAAGACTAAAGGGCTCAGGAACTGACCCCAACAGTATTTTTTATAATGTTTCGTATGTTTTTTTATGTTTCGTATTGTAATTTAATTTTAATGAAATGAATTTAGTTTGTGTGAAAAAATGGAAAATAAAATAAAATTGTGGGTGGTGGGGCCAAAATGAGAAGGTTGAGGGTATGTTATGAGTGAAGTGGTATTTTTAAGTGGGAGTGAGAAGATGACGTGACACCCGGTGGGGCCAAACAGAAGAGCTAAGGCATGTCACCATACCTTTTACTCTTAATTTCGCTAAACACACGTTAAATCAATCGATAAGCTTATATTTTCTCCGTTTCAAAATTATTACCCACTGAAAAAAAACACACAATTTAAGAAAAACATCATTATTATATAAAAATTCTCTTATTTTCTACCGAATGACAGTTTTACCCTTAATTAAATAAATTTAAAACTTCTTTAATGTTTGTAATAATAACTTCAAGTGAGCATAATATGATAAACTTGAACTAAATTCCGTATCTATTTTCGAGACAATTAATTTAAAACAACATGAAATGAAAACATGAACAATAAATATGAGACTTAAAAGTGTAAAACATTAAGGGTATGTTTGGCGAACGCTTATTGAGGCTTATCGAGACCTTGACTTTTAAAATAAGTCGGCTTATAAAATAAGTATCGTTTATCACACAAGCTTATAAAAGAGCTTATAAGCCATAAGTCTCTATAAGCCCAAACCCGATAAAGGGGCTAAAAACTTTAGATAGGGGCTTTTAAATCGTAAATTACTTATTTACCCACAAAAATATCTAACATATACCAAAATCTCATTTAATTATGTTTTTTAGTAATTTTGCAATAATAAGCCCCAGCTCATTTGTCAAACAAGTTTACAAAAATACAAAGTTTAATTTCGGCTTATAATATAAGTCCTAGCCCTAACCTCAGCTACAACTACAGCCACAACCCCAGCCCAAGCCTATTTTGCCAAACATACCCTGAAAACAATATATAACTTTAAACGCCGGGTATAAAACGCAATGTTTTGAAATCCGGTTTGACTCGATTGAACCGGTTTCGGTCGAAAAAACGGATCAAATTAAACTGGGTTTCATATTTTCGAACCCCGGTTAGACCCGCCGGGTTTGAAGAGACCCGTAAACCCGGTTTTCGAGATGCGGCCGAGTTTTGATTTTTTTCGTATTTTGTAACAAATAAAGCAAGTTGATTATATATACTTGCGACGTAATTTTATTTTTACATGTTATATTTGTTAATAATGGTTTTTAGGTTTAATATATGGAATATTCATGATTTACATGTATACTTTTTCTTTTCATTGCAAATATTTTTATCGTTTTTACTAGTATTATGTAAGATCAAGTTAACCCGACAGTTGAACCGATTGAACCGGTGACCTGATGACTTAACCGAGTCGATTAGATACCAGGTTTTATTGCAAAAACTTTTAAAAATCATAAAACTCAAAATGAATGTATGGTGTGGTGATATGAAGATCCACGTGGTAAACGATACATACAAGGAGCGTGTTCGCCACAAGTTCGCTATCTCCACTTCCCATTTCAACAAACATTCTACCGAACCAACACACAAAACAAGCATTTACGATGGCGAGCATAATCGGAGTGACAGTTCCATTCACCTTATCACCATCACCACTCAAACGACCAACCACAGGCAGCAGATTTTCGACACGTCGCATGGTGGTAGTGAGAGCAGAAGGCGGTGCTGGTATTGGTATAAACCCTGATATCAGAAAGACCGAAGACAAAGTTGTTGATGCTGTCGTTGTTACCGAACTTGCTAAACCTTTGACTGCCTACTGCAGGTTTTCAGGCTAACCAATTTATTGTTTAAGCTTATATATCGTGCTTATGACTTATTTGGTTCTCGCCTTATTTTTCATATGCTCACCTTTTGCAGGCTCATTTTAAACCTATAGAAGCTTATCATGTCATAATAAGCTTATGTAATTCGAAAAGTTTCAAAATAAGCCACAAAAAAGTGAGCTTATGAAACATAAGCCCAAAACCAAATACGCCATACGCCTGTTGTATTAGCTTATATATTTTCGGCTTATATTTCATGAGCTTAATTTCTTCGGCATTGTTTTTATATCTGTAGGCTTATATAAGTTTCTCATGACATAATAAACATATATAAGACCAAGTCCCAAAATAAGCCAATAAAAGTAGGCTTATGAAACATAAGCTGAAAACATATAAGCTTACAATCCCATACATAAGCTTGAACAGCTTATTTGTAACTGTAATGAACCTTTATAATATAGCAGACATAAAACCTTGAATTATATATATTTTATGTTTTCCTCATACTTCGTAACAAACTTATATAAGACCATAAGTTAAGAAGCCGGAAAAAAGCTGATAAGCTAAAAATAAGCATGTTTCGGCTTAAATAGCGGGCTTATGGCTTATGTGGTTTTCGGCTTATGTTTCATAAGCTCATTTCTCTGGCTTATTTTGAAACTTTTCGGTTTATATAAGCTCATCATGTCATGCTAAGCTTATATAAGCCGAAATGTTTAAAAATAAGCTACAAAAATTGAGCTTATGAAACTTAAGCCGAATAACATATAAGCCATTAGCCCGGTGGGGTATGTTTACTACTTCTGAGTTTATATGAATTCTCCATGAATGTAAAAAACTTAAGGTGTGTTTGGCAAAAGTGTTTTACAAGCGTTTGTAAATCATATAAACAAATGGGGGTAGCGATGCAAACATAGTGTCCATTGTAAAGTGTTTTGCTAAAGAATCTTAGTTTATAATTATACATGTGAAATGACTCTAAATTTTATATTATCCAAAACTCATTATTTGACCCTTTGACATACTTAGAATCAGTTTCACTATATTATACATAAGCAGAAGTGATTATCTTTGTCTTGGAAATGATTAGCCGTTAGTAACTAGATTAAAGACAAGCACAATTTCTGTCGATAGTACTTTGTTGCTCATGGTTACAAAGAATCAGTCAGACATTGGAATTGAGGTATTAGGCTAGATTTAATGTGATTAAGAGCTGTGAACATATATACGTGCTGATGGAAATATAACCTAATCCGTTGCCGGTTAGTATTCTATTGTTGCTTATACCATCTGTTATCTCTGAATATTGCTCTCTAGAAAGGCTGTGATTTTGCTCTATGATTTGTTACTCTGCTATGAATTCAAGAACACTCAATTTGTATGATGCTATTGAGATCATGTGTGGTTATCCATCCCAATGGAGTGCTAAACATTAGTTTAATATTGCAGTTGTTGATCTTTATCATGAATTAATATGTGGCAGTCATTAATCTGTAAGAGACTATCTGATTTTGAATTGTGATTGTGTAGGTGTTGGAGATCTGGGACTTTTCCACTGTGTGATGGTAGCCATGTAAAGCACAACAAAGCTACCGGAGATAATGTTGGACCTCTGTTATTAAAGAAGCAATAGAATCTTATGGTATGTATGAAGTTATGAGCATGTCTTTTACGTGCTTGATCACCTCTAAATATAAATGTTGAGACCTATATTTGCATGAATCTTTCGTATAGAGCATGCCCAACAATGTATCTGATATTCATTCCAATCTGGCTTATTTTGAGAACATGTTTGCTTGTTGATTTGGTGTAATAATGCCCTTTATCAAATTGGACCCATTTGCGTGAAACCGAGTGAATTTGGGACCAAGGGACTTCATGACAATTTTGTGGGTTTTCTTGGGCCGATCGCATAGTTCTAAACTGGTTGAAAACTTGAAATGGGCTGAAAATTACTAAAATCATAGAACGGGTCATACGGGTCAATTTGTAACTTCTTGTTCCATCGAAATTATAAGGTATCCTCTATATTCTTCATTTGGTAATTAATATCACTGCATCACCATGGTTGTCTGATTACAGCCCATGCTAAGCAAGGCTATGTGTAATTGTGTATGCTTTAGATGATTGAAGGTTCTTGTGAGCTGATCAAACTTATATTCTAGAGTGTCTTGACATGCAGTCAAGCTTTGGATGCAAAGCAAGCCACATCCATTTTGACACCTTTAGAAGAGGAAATAAAAAATGACTAGACAGAATTATATAAAACAGGACAAAGGAAAATTTGGTGATGATTGAAGGAATTGTTCATACTTTAAAATGTTTACTTAATAGAACTTTTTGGCAAAGTTATGACTTTTATACCCCACATGAAGATGCTAGTGTTCCCCTTGAAGCCATTTTATAGTTATTGTAGTACCAAACAAGGTGTTAGGAGTTATATTTTGATTATTTTCTTGTCCTAAAGCATTTATACCTCTTGGAACATCACCCACTTAAGTTGTTGACATATTTCTTCCATTTACACCTCTTGTAACTTTAAACATTATAAGAAGATGAACTATCTCAAAAAGTTAATATAAGAGCAGTGGGTGCAATAATGTAATGTTAGTTCGTTAGTCTTATGTGGCATCAAGTTGGTTGTAAGTTACCGTACCGCTTAGTAAGTTAGTTGGTTGTGTTTCTTTGGTTTTTTTTTGAAAAAATTACACGTTTCGTCCCTATGGTTTATACCAAACATCACGTTTCGTCCCTATTTCATTTTAAATACACTGGTACTCCTTAAAAATGAAACTAGTAACACTGGTCATCCCTATTTTGGATGATCGTTAAGTTTTCTCGTTAAGTCTAATAATTAAAGGGGTATTTGCGTCTTTTTGCTCCTGTCACCACCATAGGGACGAAACGTGTAATTTTTTCTTAAATTTTTATTTTTATTTTTTTTATACGAATCAACTTTAAAAAAAAATTAATTTTTTTTATTTCGGTTTCAGTTTACGAGCAATAATAAAAAAATAATAATTTTTTTTTTTCGGTTTCAGTTTACAAGCAATAATAAAAAATTTTAAAAATTTTAATTTTTTTTATTTCGGTTTCAGTTTACGAGCAATAATAAAAAAAAATTAAAAAATTTTAATTTTTTTTATTTCGGTTTCAGTTTAAGAGCAATAATAAAAAAAAATTAGAAATTAATTTTTTTCCGGTTTCAGTTTACGAGCAATAATAAAGAAAAAAATTTTAATTTTTTTTATTTCGGTTTCAGTTTACAAGCAATAATAAAGAAAAATTTTAAAATTTTAATTTTTTTTATTTCGGTTTCAGTTTATGAGCAATAATAAAAAAAAATTTACAAATTTTAATTTTTTTTATTTCGGTTTCAGTTTACGAGCAATAATAAAAAAAAATTAAAAATTAATTTTTTTTCCGGTTTCAGTTTACGAGCAATAATAAAGAAAAAAATTTTAATTTTTTTTATTTCGGTTTCAGTTTACAAGCAATAAAAAAAAATTAATTTTTTTTATTTCGGTTTCAGTTTACGAGCAATAATAAAAAAAATTAAAAATTTTAATTTTTTTTATTTTGGTTTCAGTTTACGAGCAATAATAAAAAAAATGAAACCGAAAATTTAATTTTTTTTTATTATTGCTCGTAAGCTGAAACCGAAATTAAAAAAATTTAATTTTTTTTCTTTATTATTGCTCGTAAACTGAAACCGAAATAAAAAAAATGAAATCAAAAATTTTTTTATAAAAAAAATGAAACCGAAAATTTTAAATTTTAAATTTTTTTATTATTGTTTCAGTTTAGAGCAATAAAAAAAATGAAACCGAAAATTTATTTATTTTTTCTTTATTATTGCTCGTAAACTGAAACCGAAATAAAACAAAAAAAATTAAATTTTTTTCTTTATTATTGCTCGTAAACTAAAACCTAATTAAAAAAAAAAATTAATTTTTTTTTATTATTACTCGTAAACTGAAACCGAAATAAATTTTTTTTTATTTTTTATTATTGCTCGTAAACTGAAACCGAAATAAAACAAAAATTAATTTTTTTTCTTTATTATTGCTCATAAACTGAAACCGATTTTTTTTAAAAGTTGATTCGTATAAAAAAAAAAATTTAAAAAAATTACAATGTTTCGTCCCTATGGTGGTGACAGGAGCAAAAAGACGCAAATACCCCTCTAATTATTAGACTTAACGAGAAAACTTAACGACCATCCAAATTAGGGACGACCAGTGTTACTAGTTTCATTTTTAGGGAGTACCAGTGTATTTAAAATGAAATAGGGACGAAACGTGATGTTTGGTATAAACCATAGGGACGAAACGTGTAATTTTTTTTTTTTTAATTAGTTGTTGGAGTGGGTTTGTGTTTTAACTGGGTATGGTATGTTTAAAAAGTGTAAGTTAAATGCATGTTACTCGGAGAGTGATTTTGGATTTATTAGTTAGATGACAAAAAACTGATTTGTAACTTAGAAGTTCAACTAGGGGTGTTGATCGGTTCGGTTATCGGGTTATTCGGTTTGTTTGGTTCGGTTTGTTCGGTTATAAAAAAAAATTGGGTCAACCCGAAAACCGAACCGAACTAGAACTCAACCGAACCGAAAACCGAATTTGAATTCGGTTCGATTTTCGGGTTGACCCGAATAACCCGAATTATTTAAAAAAAAGAAACAAATACACAGATATTTTGAAAAAAAAAATATTTCAAGCATAAAAAGTGTTTTGTTTTAATAAAAATATATAAAAATTATATATATTTATATAAATTCGGTTTTAGGTTCGGCTTTCGGTTCAGACAAACCCATATCCAACCCAAGAACCGAATTCGTAGTTCGGTTCGGTTCAGTTTTGACAAATTCGGTTCGGTTATTAGTTCGGTTTAATTGTTTTCGGCTCGGTTTGGTTTCGGTTTTTTGGTTTTTTTCTGCTCACCCACTGCTCTAGTTTTGGAAGAGTAAGAAAAATGACAAATGTAGAAACTGGAAGGCCCAGATGTACGTTTCCCATTAGAATTTAGAAAGTGGTTTTGTCGGCGAGGGAATTTGTGTGAGAACATGATGGGCCGTACTGGGCCCACTTTAGACTGGTCCAGTTGTATTCTAGACTATGACACTATGACCTTGGTTCTCTCTATCCCATCCCATCACTACAGCTTAATTACACCCACTTCCTCTCCATCCCACACTTTTTGCTTATCATATTTTTCGGGTATTTATTTCCACGTGCCCTATTAATTGTCGATTTTACCATTAACACTCGTATATTCATTCAAATGGTTAGCCTTAAATGTTGAATTTTACTAAGGTTGACAGTGGGTGGTTTCACCTATCAGATTTGTGATTGTGATTTTGATCAATCAATAAGGGACTCGACACTCGACCCAAGTTGTGTCGCGCCAAGGACTTTTTCACTCCGTCATGTCAAAAAAAAAAAATGGTCGTAGCGTGACGTGAATATTCACATCAACCAGTCTTAAGGGGTTGGGCATAGTAGCAAACCAAACTTGACTAATACTCTTAATTTATTTTGGACGCGTCCACATCCTTAAAACAAAGCCATGTTTAGTACACGCTTATATGTAATCTATATTACCAACACACCATTGCAGTCAGAGATATAGACATGTTACATACACATCACATCATCCAGCAAATTGCATTATCATTACATTATCATTTTTTTTCAGAACTCAACTCAAATGTGTCAAGTAAAACTTAAATTTACAATCATCTGGCTAAGGACCTTTACACAACATAAGACTGATAGTAATGCAACTATAAGGGTGACGAATCAACCATGACACATCGACGCCAACTCAGTTTTTCTTTCCTAGACCAAACACTCGTAGTAAGAAGATCACAATCACAACCTCACAAAAATAAATTAAAACAAAAATCACACACACAAGCCAAACCATTCTTTCGGTCCACTAACAGACCAAACAAATGCAATGATCTAAGGGGGGCGCGTCTATTTGGGTAGACTAACCGGAGCATTAGGTCCCGTTACTATCAGTCTAAGACTTAACATGATGCAACCAAACCATTTGATTGGTCTCCACATTTTGTACGCGTCTCCCCCCTATAAACTACTCACTAAATGCGATTTCAATTTTTTGGTCTGTCAGTGGACCAAAAGGGTTGAAGTGTTTGTGTGTATAGTTTTTAAGTTATTTTTGTAGGGTTGTTTTTTGTTGTAACGTGATCCCCTTACTACAAGCATTTAGTATGTGTTTGATTTAGGAAAAAAATAGTTACATTAACGCTAATGTGGCGGGGTTGATTTGGTTACCTTTGTGATTGCATTACTTTGTGATTGCATTACGTTTAGTTGTTGGGATTTAATATCTATGTAACCAAATTACTACGAATACGCAGCGGATTTGGATCTAGTAATAGCATATGGTTAACACTAAACAAAAGGTAAAAGAAACGCGTACCTCTTTGATAATTGATCAAGAAAACGAAACAAGCAATTAAAGTAAATTGCCTATACGGTTGCTCA
>BQNB010016235.1:2923-14374 GCA_026074375.1 Tanacetum coccineum
CTTTATTGTAGGCTGTGATTTTGGTAATGTTTCAATAGGTTTATCAGGTATGAGTCTTTGCACAAGTCTTAATAGGTGGTGTTGTATCTTTAATGTTAATAACAAGCTACAACCCTTTGAGTTTGATCACAACAATTTTTGTTCTTAAATGTGTAACCTGTCAATTTCATCATCATTTCAAGCAGCTGCAGCTTCGATTCCTTTATCAAACTTTTATCTTAAAATTCCGTCTAATCGGCCTTGTCAAATAGTAATCCATTGTAAAACAGTAGGATTCTGTTAGTGCACCCTCAAATGAATAACCATGTGGTGTGTTTTGCAATAGCATCATCTACCGTCACGTCATTTGTTGATTCCAGCTGCATCCTGGTTATATCCCTTGTGAGGTCTAGTTGATTCTTTCATCTTGCATTTGTAATCCAGATTGCAATTCTGAACTCTGACTCCGCTCAGATATGATCAGATTGGATTCAAGTTTTTTGATTTCAGCTTTGCTTCTGTCCAAACAGCCCTTAAGGCATTTTCTTTTCTGTCCAAACAGCCTTACATTTTTCTTCCAAACATCCCCATAAAACAGTTTTTTGTCCATTGTCCAAACAGACCGTGATAGTGTTTCTGTTCAAACAACCCCTCAAACTTGTTTGTGTCCAAACAGTTCCTTAGACCGAATATGTCGAAACAGCCTCTTAGACCGAATATGTCCAAACAGCCGATAAAGTAATCCCTGCACAGCTGCACTCAGTTTATTTGTTGAATTTTATTCGCAAACTTGTATGTTTTGTCTCTAAAATTTTATAGAAAAAGCTCGTGCTGAATTTCATACAATAAACCATGTTATGAATTTTGGAAAAAACTATTTTTGGTTCAGATATGGGTTGATACCAGTCTGAAATAATTAACACACATGATGTTTCCAACGAATTCTTTTTAACCAAAAAAATATGAAAAAAAAGAACGAAACTTGTGTTAATTACATGAAGCTTAAATCAAGTAACAATTATATTGTCGAGTTTCTGATGTCGTCACGACTTACATTCCTTATACATTCAGATGGACTGGACTACATATGTCTTGTCATAATTGTAATACCATAACTTCAACTTCTGGATCACATCACTTGATAATTTGCTCATAAGTGAGTCAACTTGCAGGCCTGCACATTTGTGTTTTCCCTTAAATATGCTAATATGTTATTCACAACTTTTTTCACTTGTTTATTGTATCATTACAGAAACAAAATGATAACATCAAGAATATGAAGTGTGAATTAATTTAGAAGGTCTAATGCATAAAAGATACATCTTGGGCCACTTTTGGTCCGTTTGACCCGTTGTTATTTGCTAACATTTTATGTTGATGTATATGAGATCGAACATGACCCATATTAGTCTATTCATAAGCAATCAGTTCTGATTGTGTGCATCTTGTTTGACATGCTAAACTCATTTTTTTCTTGTTGCAGGGTGTACGATCAGATGTCTGAGCCAAGGTGGGTGATGTCAATGGGAAGTTGTGTAAACATCTATGTTTCGGGTTGCCCACCAACAGCCGAAGCTCTCTTATGCGGCCTTCTTCAGCTAAAAGATACTCTAATTTGTTTATACGGTGTTCTTCAGCTAAAAGATGCTTTATATGCGTAAGGATCGGAACAAAATCTCTTCAAAAGCTGTGTTGATACTCTAATTTGTGTTATCGAGTGCTTGATTATCTTTATAATGTTTAAGACAATGATATTTTATTTTGATAGACGTTTTATTTTGATGTTTATTTGTGATATATTCGACGTTTTAGTTTGAAGTTGTAATTCGGTGTTTTTATAAAAATAGCCCGTTTTAACCCACGCTCATTTGATCCAAATTATAATTTGCCCTTTTTGGCCGGTGACTGCCCAGCCCGCCACCTTTATCTGTGTTATTCTTTACTGATAAAATATGACCAAAATGGTCCATTTATAAGTGAACGGGTCGAAATTGCCACACCTTTATCTTAAGTGAACGGGTCGAAATTGCCACACCTTTATCTTAAGCATTGTTGTGGTCTGGTGACAACCTCATGTAGCAGTATATGAGACTACAGAAGTAAACCATCTTTTCAAAAAAAATTCGAATTAATAATTAATGCTATGATATACGTAGCAATTTTTAGTGGGCTAAAGTGTATGTAGTCCATGTATTAAAGAAATAATGTTTTTTTAGTTTGTGTACTAATTTTAATGAAATCGTACATTTTAGTTAAAAACGGTCACGACAGTGCGCAAGTAAAACATGTAGGGAGAATTACATATATATCCCTATTTTGCAAACAAATTACATATATATCCAAACAAACTTGAAAATTACATATATGTCCATCTTTTGCTTTAAAATTACATATATATCCCTCTTTTTAAAAAAAGTTCGTGAAAAATTCTGAAAAAAATTTCACATGATCGTGTTTGTTAGTGCATAAAAAAGTTGTGAAGAAATTTTTTTCTAAAAGTAGATACTTTTGCCGAAACAAATTGTTAAAAAAATGTTTGTGCATTATATCACTTTTTTGTGTATTAAAAATTCGTTTTTATGCCAAACATTTTTTTATTTTTTTCATTGAAATATTATTGTGCATCATAGTATATAACAAGTATAAATTTTTGTGAATTAATAAAATTTTTGTAAAGGAAGTTTTTCTAATTTTGAGTTTTTATATTTTTTTAATGCACACAAAACGAAATTTTGATGCACACAAATTTATTAATGCCAAAATTTTTTAACTTGTTATAGTATGATGTGCAATAAAATTTTGATGTAAAAAGTCAAAAGAAGTTGGGTACAAAAACGATTTTTTGATGCACAAAAAAAGATTTAATGCACAAACGTTTTTTTCATAATATTTTTCGGCAAAACTATCCACTTTTAGGAAAGCTTCTTTCACAACTTTTTTATGCACCTACATACACGATATTGTGAATTTTTTTTTTAAAAATTTCGAGAATTTAAAAAAAAAAAAGGATATATACGTAATTTTGAAACAAAACGAGGGATATATATGTAAAAAATAAGTTAGTTTGGATATATATGTATTTTGATGTTTATTTGTGATATATTCGACGTTTTAGTTTGAAGTTGTAATTCGGTGTTTTTTAAAATAACCCCATTTTGACCCGCGCCCGTTTGATCCAAATTGTAATTTGCCCTTTTTGGCCCGTGCCCGCCCGGCCCGCCACCTTTATCTGTGTTATCCGTTACTGATAAAATATGACCAAAATGGCCCATTTATAAGTGAACGGGTCGAAATTGCCACACCTTTATCTTAAGCATTGTTGTGGTCTGGTGACAACCTCATGTAGCAGTATATGAGACTACAGAAGTAAACCATCTTTTCAAAAAAAATTCGAATTAATAATTAATGCTATGATATACGTAGCAATTTTTAGTGGGCTAAAGTGTATGTAGTCCATGTATTAAAGAAATAATGTTTTTTTAGTTTGCGTACTAATTTTAATGAAATCGTACATTTTAGTTAAAAACGGTCACGACAGTGCGCAAGTAAAACACGTATATCTGAGTAAAAGACTAACCTTTACATCTTTTTAAGAACTCTGCTAGCAAGTTGCAATAGTATTGTCAAAATATTGTACTTGCATGAAAAATAACAAAACCTTATTAAACGTTCCAAAGTCTAAACAAAGCACAAATTAAGGCTAATATGATCTATTGGCCTTGGGGTGTTGATCGGTTCGCTTATCAGGTTATTTGGTTTGTTCGATTTGGTTAGTTCGGTTAAACTTTTTTTTGGTCAACCCGAAAACTAAATCGAATTGAACTAAACTGAAAACTGAATTTCAATTCAGTTTGGTTTTCGGGTTGACCCGAATTACACTATTTATTTAGAAAATAAAGCTACATAAATATTTAGCAAAAAAAATTATTTCAAAAATAAAAAGTGTTTTTCATATTATTATAAAATTTTATTGATTTTTTTATATATAAATATATAAAAAATATATATTTATATAAATTCATTTCTCGGTTCACACTGCCAAACCATATCCAACCCGAGAACCGAATTCGTAGTTTGGTTCGGTTCGGTTTTGGCCAATTCGGTTCGGTTATTAGTACGGTTTGATTATTTTCGATTCGGTTCGGTTTCGATTTTCCATTTTTTCGGTTTTTCTGCTCACCAATTGGCCCAGATATTATTATCTACTTGAAGGACTAAGGCCCATTTATTTATGCCTTTTTCGGTTTGTAAGCGGGTTTAGATTTGGATTTGAATTTGGAAAAGGTTTGAAAGTAAAGAAGTGTTTGTTTGAGGGGTTTCACACTATTATGTAGATTGAAACCAAAAAATATTCGTTTGGTACATTTATTTTGGAATACAATGAAAGATTTTACCCCAAAACTCATACCACTCGAATATGGTAAGATTTAGTCAGAGATTTCTGACTCGTGTCTATTCTTTCATTTTTAGCCACATAAATTTGTACTTTTTCATTTTATATATCTTTTTTGTCTTTTTGAATTTCTTTTAGGCAATATTTTTAAATACAAATCCAATTTATAAATTAGTTTTTTTAAAGAATATTTATATATTTTTTTACTTCACTTTTCTTTCAAACTTAATCTAAATCTTTCAAACCAATTCTAAATCCTAATACCATGTGTACACCAAAAGCACCCTAAATAAAGAGAGAGAATTAATTAATATTTTAAAAATATATTGTTGGGTATTTTCTTAGTCCATGAGGATTAAGAGCCCAACACATTGGGGCCCATCTTGGGTCCATTTAGTCCTTATTTAGGGCATTCTTATGCTCATTATAAAGTGTGAAAAACAAGAGAGAAGAAAAGAAAAGAAAAGAAAAAAAAAGAAGAAGATTTTCGGAGTTCTTATCACCCAAAACCCAGCAGCAGTGTTTCGTCGATCCCCGGAGTTTGCACCGTCGGATCGTCACGATTTTTGGACTGAAGCTTCCTTGCATATAAAGGAAGGTTTTCACCGTTGGGATCTTGATTTTGAGGCCTGGAAGTTCTGTTTCTTACCCGGGCAGATTGCAAGTTGTTTGGTGATATTCTTCCTTCCTTGTTCTTTGTTTGTTGCCATATATCTTGATATTGATTCCAAGATTATGATGATTGTTGTATGCCTCTAGTGTTATCTAGAGAAGACTTTGTGTACCTCTCTTGCTTGATAGTGGATTTAAGCGGCACTAGGTGTCCCGTGGTTTTTACCCACTTTGGGGTTTTCCACGCTAAAAGCTTGGTGTTCTTGGTGTGTGTTTGATTATCTTTAATACCTGCTGATTTGGTTGATTTGATATTGTTTGGGGGCTGGTTAGAGTTGCTTTTAGTTTGCCTTATTTGTTTACTTCCTCATAGGTTCATACGGGTTTGGGTAAGTGCTGTCAAACGAAGGTTTTGCTTCCGCATTTGTGTTTATACCGTTGTGACCCATTGCACTTTACCCGTCAAATTGGTATCAGAGCTGTAGGCTCTTGGTTGGGGACTTACCTGTTTGAACGATGGAAGCTAATACAAGTAGGATGGTTAATTTGAATGGTTCTAATTATCATGTTTAGAAAGGGAAAATGGAAGATCCCCTTTATGTGAAAGACTACTACTTGCCTGTTTTTAGTACTGAGAAACCTAAGAACAAAACAGATGCAGAATGGACTATTTTGCATAGACAGGTTTGTGGTTATATTAGGCAGTGGGTTGATGATAATGTTTTGAACCATATTTGTGAGGAGACGCATGCTCGTACTCTTTGGAACAAACTTGAACAGTTATATGCTCGAAAAACTGGAAACAACAAGTTGTTCTTAATCAAGCAAATGATGAGATTAAAGTATACTCATGTCTATAAGTTACATTGACATGAATTCAACCGAAGCAGCTTTGTTGGAAATATAAGTAGGCGATGTGTGGAGAAATCTAATGGATTGCTTGATGTACAAAAACAACTTTGTGATGACATTTCGAAAGCAAGTTCAATTCCAGTTCATGATGTTTCTGTGTACACCTCTACAATTGAGAACGCACTAGCCCGTAAAAAAGTGTTTATAGTTCTTGATGATATTGATAGTCTCGACCAGTTGGATGTGTTACTTGGAAATAAAGGTTTTCATCCGGGAAGCAAAATCATAATAACAACTAAAGACGCATCGTTGACGGAGAGATGTGCACTATTCAATCCACAAGTTCAACCCAAGCATACAAAGCACAATCTTAAAGGTTTACATGTGATTGAATCACTAAAGCTTTTATGTCTTCATGCATTCAAGTCTGAGGATCTCAAAGAAGGTTACGAAGCAGTTTCAGATAATATTGTGAATTACTGTGAAGGGCATCCGTTGGCTCTGAAAGTTTTAGGCAGGTTATTACATGAACGAGATGTAGCTTATTGGGAAGACTGCATAGAAGGGCTAAAGAAAGAACCAGATTTCGATATAAATAATGTCTTGAGAATGAGCTTCAATTCTTTGCCATCCGAAAATGATAAGGAATTGTTTAAGCATATTGCTTGTTTTTTTGTTGGAAAGATAGTGATTTTTCTGAAAAATATTAAAGCATCGTAATATAAACACAAGATCCGGATCACTCATCTCATTGACAGATGCCTTCTCCATATCGATAGCAATAACGTGTTGAGTATGCATTCACTGATTCAAGAAATGGGATGAAGAGTGGAGGTACGTCATGATCACCTGAATCAACCATGGAGCGTAGCCGATTATGGTGATGTCACGACGAGTCATTCAATGTTCTGAGTCAAGAAAAAGTTACGAGCATGATATTAGTAATACTTGATGTTTTCAACTATTTTGCATTCTTAATATACATGTAAATAATATTCTTGTGTATGGTCATTTCTTCATAGGGTAAGGGAAATCTACTAGGGCTGAGCCTTGATATGCGGATGCTCGAGAAAGAGAAGTTGGCGGAGGCATCATGTGAACTATAAAACAGTTGCATTTAGGTAATTATGGATAGTCTAATGTTACTAGATCTCGATTATATGCAAAATCTATGGACTTATGAGAATTTTATGAAGAAATATTAAGGGTGGTTACGTTATGTGTGGGTGTCCTTTAAAGTCCGTACCTTCAGAGTTGCCAATGGAGAATCTGGTTGCTCTTGACATGTCTTACAGCAATATCGAATTCTTTGATATGTCTTGTAGTAGCCACCAACGAAATGCGAAGAGACAAAAGGTTAGAAATTTCATGATCTATTATTGTTGTTATTATTGTTGTTTTACTGTAATTCACCAACTGTTATACCCATTTTAACAGTTGACCGGATCGTGCTCGAAAGCAAAAAGATTGCTTGGATCGCTGAAGATTCTTGATCTGAGTTTCAGTGAACAGCTTCGTGGTGTCGGTGGCTTTTGTGAACTCCCTTCACTTGAGAGCTTATTTCTTAGTAATTGCTCGAGTTTGATTGAAATCTGTGAATCAATTGACCATTGTGATGAGCTTGTCTTCATTGATCTCAGTAACTGCAAAGATTTACGAGAGCTTCCAAGAACTTTAGCCAAGTTAAAGAAGGTCAAAACATTACTACTAGATGGATGTAATAAGGGCGAACTTGCCGTTGTGGAGGCTGTACAAAGAGATTTCAAGTCCTCTGCCGTTTATTTTCCGAGCTCATTAGTGATGTTGTCACTTGCAAACAATAATTTGTCCAATGAATCCTTTCCCATGGACTTGAGTTGCCTCTCCATGTTGAAGGAGCTATGTTTAGATGGTAATCCAATTGTTTCAATGCCTGATTGTGTGAGAACCCTTCCGAGGCTCGAGATTCTTGATATGGAAAACTGTGCCATGCTGGGTTCAATTGAACATCCTCCACGTACACTTTTGAGTTTACGTATAAATAGCCGTCATATGTCTTGCATACGGAAAATTTCATTTGATCAAGAAATGTCTCCACTCGATTTACAGACGACTTTGGAAGGTTTAGCAGCTTCATCCATTGAAATAGAAGGAATAATTAAAATCCAACCTATAGCAGGTGTTGATGATACTATCTTATGTAGCTTGGGGTGGAGTAACTTAGAGTTCCTTAATAAAAGGCGTGTGGGAACGTATCAACATGGAAGAGTACCAGAGGGATCTCGAACCCAGGTTCGTCTAACTAACTATATGTGTTTATATGAATATGTATACATATATAATTTCATATAATTTAATTTGCTTGTGTTTTGGCAGATGTATTATGAACATGGAATATTCAGCACAATTTATGGGGGGAAAGTGATGCCAACTTGGATTGCGCGTAGAAGAAAGGGGCCGGGGCCTTCAATTTCATTTACCATCCCATCATCTCCTAATAAGCTCAGAGGATTAAATTTTTGCTGTATATCTCGATTTGAAAATGGGATTCGTGAGTATCCATTGGATCAGTCGTTTGATTTGCCACATATCAAAATTCGTAATATAACAAAGAACCTCACCTGGTTATACAAGCATCATCTTGATAGAGTCAATGTGGGAGGAAAGAGTTTAACATTCTTAAGCCATTGGATGTTTGGGGAGAATGAGATGGAAGATGGTGACCAACTTACTATTTCTATAAAACTTGACATGATGTTTGGGGAGAATGAGATGGAAGAGGATGATGACCAAGATGGTGTATGATGATGGAAAGAATGAGAAGGAAGAAGATCCGTTGAGTTATTACAAGTCATGGATCTCTCTTCTTTTCAGTTAACAACACGGGAATACAAACTAGCTTCGTTCATTGCACACAACATCCCTTATAAAGGTAGAACCCATTTACTATATTTTCTAAAAAGTTGTTGTTTGTTGTATTACTTTTTAGTATTACAGTATTATTTTTTAATCTCTGGGAACAAACGTTTTAAAGCATTCTCCCCGAAGAACTCCAACACACGTGGCCGCGCAATCGAGGTATGTTTTCGATACCCAAACACTTTTTCATAACACGAACAAAAACCACACATCACCGAATATTTATTCATTATAGCTCTTAATTGGTCACAGGATGTATCAAAATAGAAGTGATTATAACCTTGCTATGGAAGGACTCATTACACATCATCATTTCAAGGTGGTGCAGCTTTTATTAGTTTTTCGTTTGGCGTTGGAAAACCTATAATCTCGTTATGACTTTCTCGCACAGGTTGTGTTTAAGTCCCATTTAGAACGTGTGTGAACGTGTATTCGTTATTCAAATAAATATATTTTCCCATTTCGCATAAACTTGTAGACATATTCTTCACTGGTAATGTTTGATCTACTTGTACTTTATTGTAGACTGTGATTTTGGTAATGTTTCAATGGGTTTATCAGGAATGAGTCTTTGCACAAGTCTTAATAGGTGGTGTTGTATCTTAAATGTGTAACCTGTCAATTTCATCATCATTTCAAGCAGCTGCAGCTTCAATTCCTTTATCAAACTTTTATCTTAAAATTCCGTTTAATCGGCCTTGTCAGCTAGTAATCCATTGTAAAACAGTAGGATTCTGTGAGTGCACCCTCAAATGAATAACCATGTGATGTGTTTTGCAATAGCATCATCTACCGTCACGTCATTTGGTGATTCTTTCATCTTGCGTTGTAATCCAGATCGCAGTTCTGAACTCTGACTCCGCTAAGATCTGATCAGACTGGGTCCAAGTTTGTTGATTTTATAAATTTAGCTTTTTATTGAAATCTATATTCCATGCTTGTAGCTGAGTAGAGTTGGCCAAATGGTCATGTCAGTAACCGATTAAAACGGGCGACACTTAGTAAAAAGGTCAGTAACCCCTTAAACTTGTTTGTGTCCAAACAGTCCCTTAGACCGAATATGTCCAAACAGCCCCTTAGACCGAATATGTCCAAACAGCCCTTAAAGTAATCCCTGCACAGCTGTTGCTAACGAATTCTTTTTACCAAAAAGAATATGAAAAGAAAATAATGGAAACTTGTGTTAATTACATGAACTTAAATCAAGTAACAAGTTATATAGTCGAGTTCTGATGTCGTCAACTTACTGTCTTATAGATTGGATGGACATGGACTACATATGTCTTGTCATAATTGTAAAACCATAACTTCAAATAAATATGATTGATAGACATGTGGTTCACTTCTGGATCACATCACTTAATAATTTGCTCATATGTGAGTCAACTTGCAGGCGAGCATATTTATGTTTTCCCTTAAATATGCAAATATGTTATTCATAACTTTTTTCACTTGTTCTTGTATCATTACAGAAACAAAAAGATAACATTAAGAATATGAAGTGTGAATTAATTTAGAAGGTCTAATGCTCAAAAGATACATCTTGGGCCACTTTTGGTCCGTTTGACCCGTTGTTATTTGCTAACATTTTATGTTGATATATATGAGATCGAACATGACCCAGTGCATCTTGTTTGACATGCTAAACTCATTTTTTTTTCTTGTTGCAGGGTGTACGATCAGATGCCTGAGCCAAGGTGGGTGATATCAATGGGAAGTTGGGTAAACGGAGGCGGTTAAGGGTTGTGATAGGATTGTTCCAGTCAACATCTATGTTTCTTGTTGCAGGATGTACGATCAGATGCCGAAGCTCTCTTATATGGTCTTCTTCAGCTTTATATGCGTAGAGATCGGAACAAAATCTCTTCAAAAGCTGTGTTGATACTCTAATTTGTGTATATCTGAGTAAAAAATTTCGAATTAATGAGAAAGGCTATGATATAGTAGTTTTAATGAAATGGTACATTTTACTTCAAAAACGGTCACGACGGTCCGCATGTAAGACGCGTATATCTGAGTAAAAGACTAACCTTAACATCATTTTAAGAACTCTGCTTGCGAGTTGCAACTAGTATTGTTAAAATTGCTAAACCTTATTAAACGTTTTAAATAGGGTTAAAGCCATAAATTACCAACATATTTTTCATTTTTTTCCGACTTAGGCAAAATGAAATATAATGGGAGTTTATATTCCATTTTTCCTAAGTCGGAAAAAAATAGAAAGTATGTTGGTAATTTATGGCTTTAACCCTTCTAAATAAAGCACAAATTAAATAAGGCTGATATGATATATTGGCCCAAACATTATTGTCTACTTGAAGGACTAAGGCCCATTTGTTTATGCACTTCATTACCCAACTAACCAACTGGATATAATGGATTCTGGAATCTGGAAATAAACAAACTTAAAAGTTATAAAATAAAGGTTTTTGTGAATAATTTGTTTAGTTTTCGACATGTAATCTGCTATATAAATAGATGTTAGTTAGCTAATCATCAATAGTACAATTTTCTCGAACCACAAAGTTAATAGACCAAAGCCCACAAACAAGCTCGGGCCTCTAATCTATCAAGAATATTTACTGCACCTTTTTTTCGTTGTTTTTCATTTTTCCATATTTTCTTTTTTTACCATCTGATCATCACTTCATAATCTCTTGCAATGTAGTATACGACGTCTCAAGCGAAAGATTTGCGATACAACTATCCGATCGACT
>BQNB010016235.1:20458-53862 GCA_026074375.1 Tanacetum coccineum
TGTTTTTTTAATGAATAAAACTTTAAATTTTCTCAAACCCCGCACTCCGCTAACCATCCTGCATCGGAGCGCGGGTATAGATACTTGTTCGAATCTATTTATAAACATGAATTCGCCAAACTAAAATAAATGACAAATTGTACTAGTAACAACTCTATATGTCATGTTAAGTCTGTCTTTTTATTTATTTATTTATTTACCAATACAAACAAAAGGCGAGAGTGCTTTTATTCCGGTCAATCCGTCCGTACCAGGGTCAACCCGCCGGCAAACCCTCCAGAACCCGGTCCGGCCCGTCGGAACCCGCCCGCCAACCCGGTCCGACTCGTTTTTAATTTTTTTTTTTCTTTTCGAAATACCCTCTCGCACCCCCCGGTCCGACCCGTTTTTTAAATACGAAATACCCTCTCGCACCCGCCGGCCGACCCGGCCCGACCCGTTTTTTTCTTCTTCGAAATACCCTCTCACACTATTGGAATCATCGGTTTATTGCAGCCGTCCCGCAGCGTAGCGCGGGTTTACCCACTCGTTACATACATATATAAGAAAAATAAGCAAAAACAATAAAATTAATTGATAAATCTTTTATATAATAAAAGAATTACATCATTTCGGAGTTTTTCATCAAATTGAATCTTATGAATTCTAAAATTGGACCAATCTACCTAAAAATTTTTTGGTGACTTTTCATTGGCGGCCTGAAATTATATTGTAAAATCAAATAGAAAAACACCAAAGCACATAAAATATCATAAATAAAGAAAAATTGTTTTCTAGCTATTAATTGATAGGTTCGAAAAAATTGCATTTTTTTCTTTTAGTTTAATATGTACTAAAATTCTAACATTAAAATTTTTCAAATAGTTTTTATTCCATTGACATGTGTGTATGCCTATAAATCATATACAACAATCTTTTTTTTTTGAACGGCAGAAATTTATTAAAAAAGAAAAAACTAGCAAGGCGCTAGTAAATTACAAAGATAAAGAGTTAGGGCATTTCAGCCAAAGATTCCAATGTAAACTACCATTTCTTCTATTCGAACACCAAGTGAAGGACATAAGAGTGATCTCGTCAAAAATCAGATGAAGACGAGGAGGAGAAACTCCAAAAAGAATTTGATTTCGGTATTTCCAAATCGCCCACCAAGAAACAAGAAGAAAACCCTCCAAATATTTTAGCACCTTTTGAAGACGAAAGAAGATAGGCCAGGAGATCCACTCATCGAAATTATGAAAATCACGAAACCCTCTAATTCCCACCAGATTGCAATTTTTTTGTGATGATTAGAATTTGTTTATTAAGTTTTTAAGAAAAATATGAATATCGATTGAACTTTCCTCAATATGCTCAAGTTCAAAATTCATACGCTAAAAAGGTTACAACTTTGAAATACGCTTTCCTTTACACATTTAAAAACAAATTATATGTCGAAAACAATTATACGCCAATGCTAGGTAAGTAAAATATATAATATATCAAGTTGACTAAAAGAGTTAGAGCATAAGGTACCATTCAATGTCATAGGAAAATATTATCAACACTTTTTCTTATACTGCTGGAACTTATCACACAACACAAAACACACTTCCTCTATTTGTGATACACATGTTATATAACTACCAACGGGCCTATGGTCTAATGGTATGGAGGTTTTACCCTCCTAGGCAAGGTCTCAAGTTCGAGTCTTGTCTAGGGCGATAGGGGTTTCCTCCCGCGTGTGTAAAGGGAAGGGTGTCATTGCCTTCTGGGCTGGACCCAACCTGGTTGTGTGGGCTCACTACGCCTTCTGGGCTAGGGGCCATGTAGCCACAAATTGCCGTTCAAAAAAAAACATGTTATATAACTAATCGTGTAACATTTGTTCGATTAACCAACTTTTAAATTTCTTGTCTGCTAACATTTATCGACTCACAAAACCTTATATATAAACATCGTGGGCCGTGCTTAGCACGGCATAAAACCATTCCTAGTTCATCATATATGCTTGCTTTTTAAAAACCAAATGTCTCTTTTTGTCATTTTATATGTTTAAATCTT
The DNA here is from genome assembly GCA_026074375.1 of Tanacetum coccineum. NCBI lineage: Eukaryota > Viridiplantae > Streptophyta > Magnoliopsida > Asterales > Asteraceae > Tanacetum > Tanacetum coccineum. Next base: position 22,499 of record BQNB010016235.1, read on the forward strand.
AAGTAATCTGATTTGCCAAACATTCAAAAAGATAATTATCTGATTATTACGATATCAAACAACATAATCAAATCCAAACACTATATTTTATAACAACGTTTTGTAACAGCTGATTATTTGATAGGGACCTTATAGATCGATATGTGATAAAGAGGCATGGAACTTAGAACCGATTTAATGAGGGTGAGACGACCACCGATAGATAGGGTTTTAAGCTTCCATTTTGAAAGACGCGTGGAAATTTTAACAATCATATCATTCCATGAATTAGAACGAGAGATGCATCCACCAATTTTAGTCCCAAGGTAGTTGAAAGGCGTAGATAGAGTAGCACAACCAATAAAGGTAGCTGCCGAATGAACCTCTTCTTGAGGAACTCCAATTCCCATAAGCTTACTTTTGTGGATATTTATTTTGAGACCCGATGCTAAAAAGAAACATTTGAGCATATTGACAAGGGTAATGAGGTTAGATTTATCCCATTTACCAATGAAAACCGCGTCATCCGCATAGAACAAGTGGGATAAGGAGAGAGAATTATCGATACGAACACCTTTGAAGAGACCAGCGTCCAGAACCTGATTGAAAGAAAAGTGTAGACTTTCCATGACTAAAATAAAAAGAAAGGGGGATAACGGGTCACCTTGTTTTAAACCCTTATGGAACTTGAATTCAGCTGTCGGACTACCATTGACAAGGATAGACCCCATTGATGAAGTTAAGCAACCTTTTATCCAACCTCTCCATTTTGTACCAAAACCAAATTTGCCAAGGAGGTTGTCCAAAAAATCCCATTTAACCGAGTCGAACGCTTTTTCGAAGTCGACCTTAAAGACCATAATCTTAGACTTCTTAGTTTTGCACCAAGAAATTAATTCATTAAGAATAAATGGACCGTCAAGAATCTGCCTATTTGAAATAAAGGCAGATTGAACATCACTCACGAGCGTCGATATAACCAAGCTCAACCGGTTAGCCAAGATCTTAGCAACGATTTTATAGAAGGAACCAATCAAACTTATGGGCCGGAAATCCTTAACCAATTTAGCATCTTGCATCTTAGGGATAAGCGTAATGAATAAAGCATTACAACCAGGAGGAAATGTACCAGAGTTGAAAAATTCCTCCACAGCTTTTACCACATCCTTATGAACAACATACCAATATTTACGGAAGAACTCGAAAGTAAATCCATCAGGGCCCGGGGATTTATTGGTCCCACAATCCCACACCGCCCTCTTAACCTCATCATAAGTCACATTCTTTTCGAGATCCTCAACCTGATCCTGAGATAGACAGTTAAACATTTGCGAGCTAAGGTGAATAAAGGAATCAGAAGGTTTGGAGAACCGGCTAGAGAAATGATTAAAGAATTCCGCCTTCACATTAGCTGGACCGTCTATCCAATTCCCATCCACAAGCACTCCACGAATAGCCAACTGAGACCTTTTTTTGTTGAGAATACCATGAAAATATTTTGAGTTTTCATCACCCTCAATAGACCAACGGATTTTCGCCTTCTGAGCCATGTCGAGAGACATTCGAGAATTAATATCCTGAAGGTCCTTCAAAAGAACAGATCTGCTGTTGACAAGATCCTCGGTGGCATTACCTTGATCAAATTTTTTATCAAAAACAGCAAGACGTTTCAAAATATCAGACCTTTCCGCCTTTGACTTGAGATTTTCATCTTTAATCCAATTTCTTATCACAGATTTAAGAGTTTGAAGCTTTTTCTTCAAGACGACGATAGCATTAGACTCCTCAATATGCGAATTGATCCAAGTATCTTCAACAAGTTTATCAAATCCTTGTTTGGAGAACCATGAGCTAAACATCCTAAACGGAGACGGACCATAGTCGACCACCAATTCTCGCATAAGGATTGGTCTATGGTCGGAGAGGTGCCTCTCAAGACAAATGGCAGATAAAGAGGGAAAAATCGAGATAAGACCTTTGGAAACTAGAAAACGATCTAGTTTACTCATCTTCGATGCGGATTTATGTGCCCAAGTATAAGAATATCCCTCAAGAGGAAGATCAACCAGATTTGCCGAAGAAATAAATTGGTTAAAAGCATTTGCTCCTAACTCATTGAAGATAGAGCCAAATCTCTCATGATCATAACGAACTTCATTAAAGTCACCTAACACAACATATTCTCCATCCCATTGATCGATTAAATGACCAATATAATCCCAAAGAGCTCTTCTTTCAGTGACGTCCTGAGGAGCATACACAGAAATAAGGAGCAATTTAGTAGAGGAGGAAACCCAAGTTCCACTAATTGCCACAAAGGAGTTCGAGATAGACACGTTATCTTTGACAAACATTCGAGGATCCCATACACATAGAATACCACCAGAACTCCCAACCGAAGGACTAAAAGCAAAATCAAATGAGAAGTTACCCCAAAGAGCTTTAACAGTAAAAAGACCGATATTCTCCATTTTAGTTTCTTGAATGGAGAAAAAATTAACCTTGTGTTGCGTATTAATCTCCTGAATCCATTCTTTCTTAGTCGATTAGCCAAGACCTTGAATATTTAAGGAAAGAAGATTCATTTAAAAACCTGAAAATCTCCTTGATCACCAATGATAGATTTCACATATTTTTAGCATTTAACAAATCTTTTGCATAAACATCAAAACTCAATCAAGAACTAATTTTTACAACACCCTTGTATAATATAATCCAAATCCCCATTTACCCAATTCAATTAGATCAATAAAAACCCCAAATTAAATTAATACACATAAATTAGGTATAAAGAAAAACGTACCTTAATTTTTATTGTAGCAATTTTTTCCTTCATCTTCATCAACTAAAAAAACCCCAAAATCGAAACCCTAATTCATGTGTGTGTACTGTTCTGGACCATCAGGAGTGAAACTCAGGTGGCACCCATATTTTTCCGGCGAGATGCAAAACACCCACACCACACCAAAAAACATAGATCTCAAATATGTGTTTTAGAGAGAGAGAGAGAGATGCAATAGATCTAAGATGGAGGTGAATCCAGAGAGAGATGAATCAAGAGAGTGGAGGGAGGAGAGGTTGGAGAGAGAGATGAATTTTTAAGTAGACCGCACTTCGATATACTTTCTACGAATTTTTTTTGAAATATTTTTTATGTTTAAATTTGCGATTAGAAAGATCACATGTGATTCATTTTTTTTAAATCACGTGTGATATCACAAATCACATATGTTTTTCGTCACACATATGTGATTTTATTTTTAAAGTAACAAATCAAATTTGATTTTATAAATCACATGTAATTTTTCATGACGTAAATTTCGATGCTCACAAAGAAATTCAAAATAAGTTCGTAGAAAGCATATAGGAGTTCCTCTTTATAGATAGATGATTTAATGCTCGTTCTGATGGTATGATTTGTTTTGCGTCATGATTAAAAGTTTTTGAGATATTTAATTTTCTTTAAAAGATGAAAGTATGATTTTTTTTTTAATTTGATGAATAAATGGATGATTAGAATTTGTTTATTAAGTTTTTAAGAAAAATATGAATATCGATTGAACTTTCCTCAATATGCTCAAGTTCAAAATTCATACGCTAAAAAGGTTACAACTTTGAAATACGCTTTCCTTTACACATTTAAAAACAAATTATATGTCGAAAACAATTATACGCCAATGCTAGGTAAGTAAAATAGATAATATATCAAGCTGACTAAAAGAGTTAGAGCATAAGGTACCATTCAATGTCATAGGAAAATATTATCAACACTTTTTCTTATACTGCTGTAACTTATCACACAACACAAAACACACTTCCTCTATTTGTGATACACATGTTATATAACTAATCGTGTAACATTCGTTCGATTAACCAACTTTTAAATTTCTTGTCTGCTAACATTTATCGACTCACAAAACCTTATATATAAACATCGTGGGCCGTGCTTAGCACGGCATAAAACCATTCCTAGTTCATCATATATGCTTGCTTTTTAAAAACCAAATGTCTCTTTTTGTCATTTTATATGTTTAAATCTTAAGTAATCTGATTTGCCAAACATTCAAAAAGATAATTATCTGATTATTACGATATCAAACAACATAATCAAATCATAATTCAAGATGGTGCTTGGAATTGGCCTCATGATTTACTTTCTAAATATCCTATTCTTTCTACATGTCATGTCCCTACTGTTGCAAATAGGGCGGAGTGTTTGGTCTGGCGTGATAGTCAAGGAGCTGATAAGCCTTTTTTGGTGGCCCAAGTTTGGAACGACATTCGGCCAAGAGATTCTCAAGTTGAATGGTACCCGGTGGTTTGGTTTGCTTCATGCATCCCTCGGCATGCTTTTAACTTATAGCTCGTTGTTAGAAGAAAGTTAAAGACTCAAGACTTGGTTAGCATTTGGGACGTTTCGAACTATTTAGGTTCTCTATGTTCGTTGTGCAAGTTGCAACCGGATTCTCACGACCACTTGTTTTTTGAATGTCCATTTGCTATAGAAGTTTGGGATCGGGTGAAAGGTTATGCTGGCCTTGATTCGTCCAATCCTAATATTTATGACATAATTTCTGATTTAATTCCTATTGCTAGAAGACGCTTAATGTTAAGTATTGTTGCTAAGCTTGTGGTTGCGGCTTTGACCTACTACATATGGCAAGAGCGGAATTGGAGACTATTCAAGAAGGCCAAGCGAAACCCTAATCAGATATGTGAGTGTATCCGTGCTTCGGTACGGTTCAAGCTTATGTCTTGCAAGTTTAAGAAGTCCAGAAGTGGTGTTAGGATGGCCCAGCTTTGGGAGTTACCTGAAGCTATATTTGTCTAGTTTCTATTATGATTCCTTGTTTTGGCTTTTGCTCCATTAGGTGGTTTTTTCCTATTGGGGTTATTGGTTATGTAATCATTAGGTAGTGGTCATATGGCATGTCATATGATCTAGTGGCTGTTCAAGCTTAGGCTTGAGGTTAATGTGACTCTCAGTCACTTTCCATTGTGCTTATTGGCTTTTTGGGTTTTTAATATAATTTTTCGGGGTGAGTCCCTTTTACCAAAAAAAAAATATATATATATGAATCTATGTTTGATCCATTAGTGGTAATGTGTTATGATGGTTTGCATATTTAGTTTTCGAAAGTCGGCGAAACATCTATAGTATCTTAGATGGAAATGGTTGTGTAGGGTAATGTGTTAATATGGTTCAATCCTGTGCGTATTCAGTTTTCGGACATTGGTTTTTGATTGGGCGAAGATCTCATTTTTAATCTAGAATTAGTATCTTAGATGGAAATGGTTGTGTATGGTAATGTGTTTGTGTGAAATGATTGGATTTGTAGGAGTGGATAGACTAAAATCGAGAAATAATGTGAGTTTAAGGTGGGAATCGTCGGGTCCAAAGGATAATAATCCGTATAGTCAAATTGATGCTCATACGTGTACTTTGGGTGAGCATGCGGTCGCAACAGACAATTTTAGCCCTAATTGTTTTCTAGGGGAGGGAGGGTTTGGCTCTGTGTATAGAGGTCGTCTTCCTTGGTACTGGTCAGGTATACTCTTTTTTGTTTCTTTGAGGTTTATATGTTGTTTCAATGATTTCAGTTAGTTGTTTTAATGTGTATGGTCTCTCATAATCTATGGTCCATGTTCTCCAACGAGTCCATTGAGTGAGAATTCTTTTAATTCGTTAGGAAAAATCAAAACCTGGTCGGGTCTCAAGAATCGGGTTGACTCGGTCACTTCAAACCCGGCAGGTCTAACCGAGTTTCGAAAATATAAACCCGATCAATTGACCCGTTTTTTTCGATCAGAACGGTTTCAAAACATTGCTGAGAACTTGAGAAGTTAATGTTTATGATAGTGTTTGTAAATTAAAAATAAATAAAAATTAATAACATTTTTTGGCCCTTGTGGTTTGGTGCGAGTTCACCTTTTGTCCAAAATTCAAAAAAAAGTCCACTTTTGGTCCAAAACATAGTTTCCGTCCACTTTTAATCCAATCATACGTGAATTTGCACTTATTTTTTGGACTAAAAAGTGAAACGAAACTATTCGTTTGAACAAAAGGTGTAACGAAACATGTCTTTTGGACCAAAAGTGGAACAAACTTATGTGTTTTGGACCAAAACCAAACAATTTTATTATTTTTGAACCACAAGTGAGAAAATGCACCAAACATTGTTGTTTTTAAATTAAAAATAAAATAAAAATAATGCATTGATGGCCCACTTTATTTTTTACTTATCCCAGATTTGGAGCTCCAACAAAACATCCAAATTGCATTTCCGGTCAAGAAACCCAGTTCCCAAATTGACAAGAGTGATTGATTCGTTGCTCATTTGAATGGTGAGAATCCTATTTATTTATTTACGCTGTTTTTATGTTATTATAAAGGTAATTAATTAGGTCTGTTATACTCATTGTTTGATTAGAATATAGTAAATTTAAAATTTTGATTCTGTTGTTTTCAAGTATGATTGGTTATTTCAAAGTTAATTGTTTGTTTAAGCCTATTTATCCCCATTTTTTATGCTTATTTTGAAACTTATATAAACCCCTAAGATTTCAAATATGTTGGAATTGGGTTTATGCCGAAACCACATAAGCTCATAAACTCAAAAATAAGGTTAAGTAAAAAGCACAAGGAACATCACTTTTACACTACTTCATTAGTTGGGTCAAAACAAGTGAATGTATAGGCTGAGTATAAAAGGTAGGACCGTAAGATCTCGATCCTCCAACCGCGGACGATGGGTATTTGCTTTTTGTGGATGAACTAAGAGGACGTTTAGTTACACTTCTTGGAGGACATGTTGCTAAGCAATTATCTCCTTTCCGCTAATAGTAGGATAATGCACCAGGCACCATGAATTGGTTAAAATTACGTCTAATTTGTCTAATTTTGAGAAAATTTATAATAAGTTCTTGGTTAATATAAAACTTTTTCATACTATAATCATTGATGTTGCGTCGTTTGGAGATTGGAATAATTGGTTCGCTTCTATTCGGTTATCGTCCAAGCTCAAGCTCTTGTTGGAGGGGGTTTTTTATACTTCCTGGTGGTTCATCTGGTCCTTTCGGAATCACTCTATCTTTGATGAGTCTCCTCCAAGGCGATCCGTTCTCTTTGACGATATTGTCTCGAGCTCTTTTATTTGGTGTGTTAATCGTTGTTCTAGTTCATTTTCTTGGGAGACCTGGTTAAAGAACCCTTATTTGATTTCCATGTAATGCTTCTTCTAGCGTCTTGCTAGTTTAATAAAATTTGCCGTTCAAAAAAAAAATCATTTATAGGCACTTGGTTTATTTTATTTTCACATAATAGGCGTGCAAGTTCAAGGAAAAATGATGTGACTACTGGTACCAAGGTTTGCTTGCAAATACGAAGTTGTTCCAGTATGCCAGCTGTTAGTCGATTTGGTAAAACCTTAAGTAGATCTTGAACCTGAAGTACATACCAAAGATTTCTTTACTAATTTTTTTTTTGTTGCGACAATAAAACTTCAAATAATGAGCTATCCACATACATTAAAAGGATAAAAGTCACAACTGAAATTCCAACATCAAATTTTACCTTGGCTGATTCCAGAAAAGTTTATAGAACAATAGCAGATCACAAATGAGATGACAGAAAAATTTCACATACTAAGTCAGAAAGAAAACTTATATAAAACAGAGTTACAGGAGCAACCTCAAGCTCAAATGGCATTACTACACCTCCTCCAATCATACTTTTGGGGTTTAAGCGAGGTAATGAATCGTCAATGAAAGCTTTTTGCATAGTTTTAATATGCGGTAGGTCTTAGGCACATCGCTAGATATTTTTTGTTGGTACAATTCCAAGTAAAAACTAATAAAATTCGAAGCTGTGATGTTATAGAAGAGGATGTTCACACATGTAAAAGGTTTGTTGTTTTTTTTGTAGGCTTACGTTTACCCCCGGATCAAATACAGATCACATCAGCACTTCCAGCTCACCTGGTAGATGTGCCACCTGTTGGCGACAGTGCGCAGACCGTTTCAGAAATATCTGGTATGTGCGTAAAAAGTAAAATATTAATAAATTTATAGATGTCCATCCATGCAACAATAGGGTGACATCTCTTTTTACAGGAATGTACATGAAGAATACCCCTCCCATGATTACAAATGTTGTAAGCAACCAAGGAGCATTGATGCAGGTTAGATAATCACGTCTTCTTATACTTCATGGTGTTGTTGCTCCTTAATGCTTAAAAACATAAAATCAATAGGGTTCGGGCGGCTCAGCTGCAAGCTCGGGCGTGTCCTTCAATCCCCCACAACAAAAATATTCACGGTTAAAAGTAGTTGTTGTAAATACGAGCCCTAACCGCTTCAAATACACTTCCCCTGGTCTTCCCAAGGTATTAAGTCTAACATTTTGTTTTTATTTACCACTTTTAGTAATAAAAAAAGTCCAGCTTTCAGGTCATATACTTACATCTAACTTATAAAAACATCTAAACAAGTCACAAGGGAAAATATGTTACATATTTAAAGTCAACTCTTAGGGGGTGTTTCGGTAAAGCTGTTGGAGCTATATAAGCTGTTATGAGCTTATGACAGTTTATTTGTGCCAAATAGGTTGTTTTATAGAAGCCTTGGTAATAAGCACAAGCTCTAATACAAGTAAACACAACATTAATAACTTGTATACATACATATTTTCATAGGGGATTTGGTAAAGCTGTTGGAGCTATATAAGCTCTTATGAGCTTATAACAGTTTATTTGTGCCAAATATGCTGTTTTATAGAAGCCATGATAATAACCACAGACTCTTTTACGAGTAAACTAAACAGCTAATAACTCAGTACCATGTATTCATATCATATTTACCTCGCCACTGATTGATACCAAGTGACCTGAATTACCATTGAAAAAGTACGGGCAAAAAGTACAGTATCAGGTTTCACTTTTGTTACTAAAGTAGGGACAGCTGTAGAAAGTAGCAGGTGTCCCCCCCCCCTCGCATTTTAACCTTATCATTATTTGTTAAAATATCATTTGGAGAACTTGCGATAAACAAATAATGGGTGAAACATCAGTTAAAATGTGCATATTAAAATGTACTAATACTAATATACTATATACATATGATCGACAGTTAAGCACATATCCTGTTTCAAAATAAGAATCACGAGATAACGTTTCATGCTTTTTATATATATAAAAAATTTATCTGTCATGTGTTTGCCGATAGCAACGCACTAAAAGCTACCAAAGTTGTGCTATTGAAGACTATGGTTAAGTTCAGAGGCATGGCATTTATTTTTGTAGCTTAAAGGTTTCCTGCTGCAACATGATTGTATATAGTTAATACGCAAATAGAAACATAGTTTTGACATATATGACTAAATTAGGCGAGTTTGGTACGGGTCAAATGGGTTGAAAATGACATATGGCTAGTTATGGAAACAAAAGGTAGTTTGAAAGTGGAAACAGTTTAAGAACGAGTTATATAGTGGAACCAGTATAAAATTTCATGTCGTTCCTAATAAAAAACTTATGCTTCCTAACTTACAATCATCTCATTCACTTTGATCAGTTAACTCTCTTTCTTGTGCATGTGAAGAAATTGTTCCTTCGAACTGTATAGTGTGTAAAGAAACCATGATTACGAACATTTGGGTAATTTTCTTCTTTTTCCTGTTGTGCTTTCATTTTGACTTCTGAGGTCAAATATGATGATACAATTACAGGTCACTTAAAAAGTTTAAGTATTACAGAAATACGAAACATGTTGGTGCTGAATTGATACAAACTTTATGCCAATTCTAAACACAATTCTAGCTAATATTTATGTATTATAAAGACCCTATGTATGCAATTACCTTTAAACTTACACAAATCAATATCAATACATAATTAAAAATTTATGTTAAAACCAATAACTAGTGGAGTAGGTAAGATCGTGACTTTGCATTGTAGAAAAAGCCTATGATGGGCTAGTGGACATTTTAACATAACAAATATATATCAAAGCTTTGTGGTGGTGATAACACGGAAAAGAAAAGCATGAGCATTTGTTGACTATCATCTAGCCAAATGTAATACACACCAGGTATCTCAAAAGCTCATTTACATATCATACTACTTCACGGATAGCTAAACAAACAAACCACACCATCTGCCTTTGAAGTTGTAATCTAAACACTTGAATATGCACCATCCTCTTCTTCTTCTCTTCTTCTTTCTTCTTCTTCTGTACAGTATGTTTATGATGTATTTCTGAGCTTTCGTGGAGAAGATACCCGTAAAACCTTTGTGGATCATCTCTACACTGCTCTTGAACAACGGCATATCCGAACTTATAAAGATGATATCACACTTCCAAGGGGTGAATCTGTTGGTCCAGCACTGTTAAAGGCTATCCAAGATTCGAGTCATGCAGTCATAATCTTCTCCAAAAACTATGAGATTCTTCATGTGTTTGACGAACTTGGTTCAATATTATGAAATGCAGGCTGATAATGGCAAGAATGTTATGCCTGTATTCTATGCTGTGGATCCTTTCGATGTTAGAAAACAAAAAGGAGATTCGGGAAAGCGTATTTCTAAACAATTGGCAGAGAACACACAAGGGCAGACTTATGGAGAAAAGAACTGTGCTGGCGAAATAACATTTCTGGATGGAACCTAAGAAACATCGCTAACGGTAATAAGTTATCTTTCATCTTAATCAAGAACCTTAATATACGCTAGCGTAGTAAGGCTGCAGTGTTAGATGAGCCTAAGAAAGACCATAATGGTCATTCCAAGTAACTGTGAATATCCGACTTTTCGTGTACTGAGCGATTTTCGTTTCGTTTTGAATATCAAGACATAAATTTAGCTTTATTTTGTTGGGTAAAAAACCAGTACATGAGACTAATTATCCATATTTATCCAACATATATGCAGGCATGAATCAATGGTCATCAAGAAAATTGTTGATACAATTTTTGTGTACTATTTTCCCTGGAACTCAGATATTGATGAAGGCTTGTTTGGAATGAGAGCACGTTTGCAAGATTTGATATCACAACTTAAAATTGGTTCGGATGGTGTGCGCATGGTTGGGATATGGGGGCTTGGGGGTGGTGGTAAGACTACTCTTGCCACTTCTGTTTATATGGAAATCATACGCCATTTTAAAAGTCACTGCATTATTAGAATATTCCGTGAGGAGTCACGCGAAATCTGGTTTTAAAGAAATTGCAAGGAGACAATTTTTTATAAGCTCGTTTATAAAACAAAATGGAATTATATAGTGTTGCTGAGGAAAACTTAAAAAAAAAGTATGTGTATGTCATAGTAATGTTGATGAGTGATTCTGATGACGTTGATCATCTTGACCAATTAGAGGCGTTAGCTGGCTCACCTAATTGGTTCGGTGATGGAAGCCGAATAATAATTACAACTCGAGATGAACATTTGTTAAGAAAGCACAAGGTAGACCATGTCTCTCCTGTCAGACTATTAGCTGATGACGAGGCTATCGAGCTCTTTAGAAGTCATGCTTTTAATGAAGAAAAGCACATAAAAGACTATGAAATTTTTTCATTACAAGTGGTGTCTTATGCTGATGGGCTCCCATTAGCCCTTAAAGTTTTAGGTTCCTTTCTATATGACAAAGATGCAGAAGAGTGGATGAGTACCATGGATAGACTAAGAGATATTCCTGAAAGTAAAATTGTGGATAAGCTCAAAATTACAATGAGGACTCAAACCTGTTGAGAAGAGTTATTCCGTGGATAATTTGCATGTTTCTTTAGAGGGAAATGGAAGAGTGATGCAATGGAGATATTCGACGCTTGTGGTTTTCACCCTGAAATAGGGATAAAGGTGTTGATACAAAAGTCTCTCATAACTATCGATTCATATGGAAGGTTTGGTATGCATGATCTGATACAAGAAATGGGACACTACATTGTTAGAGGGGAACATCCTAACAATCCTGAAAAACATAGCAGAGTGTGGAAACATGCAGAAGTCAGTAACATGTGTTTTGGAGATGCAACAGTGGTAACGATTAAGCTAGCTAGCTTTTCAATTTATAAATTATATAAGTGCAGTAAATTATATGTTTCAACAGCCAACAAAATATATACATGCACTGAATTAAACGCACATACTGATAAGATGTATAAGTCAACCCAACTCATTGTTTTCTCTTTTATTGCAGGAAAATGACCAGATTGAAGCGATAAAATTTGGTCATGATATTCACCGGCCACAGGTCATTATGTTAATTTCAAAGATGAAGAAATTAAGGTGGCTTCGTCTGAGAAGTTGGAACAATGAAGCGCCTAATTGTCTATCAAATGAGTTGCGGTATATTGATTGGAATCATTATCCTGCAAGTCCATTTCCAGACAGTTTTCAAGCAACGAATCTTGTTTTTTTAATATTGAATGAAAGCAAGCAAAAATTGCTTTGGAAGGGTTACAAGGTAATTCAATTCTCCTTCTTCTTATTAATGAGGTTTGTAACCCGCGATTCGTCACGGAGCGCGCGGGACTAACTTTCCAACGGACCTATAACCTCAAGGAATATTTGCGTTAATTGTTTGTGAATTTTTTTGCAGAAATAGTCCTTGAGGTTAGCATTCCGTTGCAAGGAAACCGATAACCTCAAGGACTATATCCGTAAATTTTTAAAATATATATATTAAACTTCTTAGCATTTTTTTATAAAATCTTACGTATGTCAGAAACATTGCAAATTGTTCACAATTCGAAGATCTTTTTAATGGCCTATTTTTTAACGAATGAATCGATAGATATACGTTCCGTATTTGATACTAAATTTTGTTATATAAAAAAGTCGTAAATAGGTAAAAGTTTAACGTCGTTTTAATAACTTTTCGCATACTATAAGGGTGCGTTTTGTAAAAAAAAAGATTATTTACCATGAGAGTGGTGAGCCTTTTTTTATATTAAAAATCACAAATACCAAGAGCTCTTAAGTATAAACTTACTCATAATTATAATTATAATTATAGTTTAGTAGTCCGAGTGACAAATTCAAACTGTAGCTTTGTCGTAGATGTAACAATACAACCACGTGGTCGTGGCATTGAACATTGTTGTAGTTTTACAAACACTTATTTTACTCGCATCTTGACAGTTCTAACATGTGTATGTTTGTATACATTAGCATCTACCACAACTCAAAGTGCTTCAACTCCAACGTATGAAAAGACTAGTCAGCACACCAGATTTTAATGGACTCCCCCGTCTTCAAAAGTTGTTCATCTTTAATTGTAAAGCATTAGAGGAGATGCACCCATCACTTGGAAATCATAGAAGTCTTAAATACGTACATGTACAAAATTGTTCAAAGCTTAGAATGTTTCCAACCATTGTTCGGATGGAACAACTCGAGTCTCTTCATATCAGTTTTTGCCACAAAAGTTTAGTCTTTCCAAAAATCCAAGCAAACATGGAATGCTTAGTAAAGTTGGATGTGTGTCACTGTCACATTCAGATAGACGCTCTGCTCTCATCAATTGGAGAACGTTGTACTAACCTTATTTCTCTAAGATTGGAAGAATTCCGAGGTTCGAAAGGACCTGGGAAAACCCCATTTGCATTTCGGTTGACACATAACTTAAGAAAGTTGAATCTCAGCGAGTGCTTTTTTGAAGATGGAGAAATACAGTCTGATATTTGTGAGCTATCAAACTTACAAGTTCTAAATCTAAGTTATAATAAATTTTCCAAATTACATTTCAGCCTCTCACAACTTACTCGGCTCAAACTCCTCAACCTCTTCGGCTGCAAAAGGCTTGTAAAATTGCCAGAGCTTCCATCAAGTATAGCTATTATTATAGCAGATGAATGTGACAAACTTACATCCATAGGAGATCTCAGTGAAAACTGTAAATGGTTATGTTATATCTCGCTCGATCAGAGTATGGTAATTGATGGCAACAAATTACTACAATCCATGCTCAAGGTATGGCTCTCTGCTTTTTTATGTCAATCTTTGAATATTACTCATATATCCTGCGAGTGCAACCTCCTAATTCATCTTCTAATGTACGCGTGAATATGTGTTGATAAATTAGGGAAATGCTATTGAACATCAGTCCATGCTTCTCAGAATTAGACGTCTTGAGATACCAAAGCAGTTTATAAATCGTCTTTATGCTGGGAACAAATGTAGGTTGCCTCTTCCAGAGAACTGGTGCAACGACTTTTATGGATTCCTAATTTGCGTTGTTGTGGATGGCTGTGATGATCTTTGGAGTTCTCCAGACATAACTATAACGGAGGAGGCGAGTGATGATATGCGTGGTATGTTCCATGATGTAGTCTGGGGGGAAAGTTTTGGTGGTAAACTTACATGGGTGTGGTATGTTTCATTTGCTTCACTGAGATGCACTGAATGGTGGAACCCAACACACAAGAATGTTTCGTTTTACATTCACCACTATAATACGAAGCCATCTAACTACCTCGGGATAGGAGCAAGTCTTGTTCCCATGAACAATGGAGGTGGTCTGACTGATACATCAACCGATTCTTCTGAATTTACTGATGACTACACACACAAAATCTCCATTAGCCATGATTCGAAGTCTTCTTTGACCATTTCCCCACGTGTCTATGCAATGGCGGACGAAAGATTTTCAATGGGGTGTTGCACAAAATAAATGTTAGGCCAACTAAAGTTACGTCGTACGAAACTAAGGTAGCACAAAATTTTTTGGGGGTTGCACATACCAAAAAAACGACAGCTTGGAATTTTTTTTGCACTTCGCGACCTAAAATCGGGTGTAGCCCGTGCTACTCCGGGCACCTATGTGGGTCCGCCCCACGTGTCTATGGTTACTAACAAAGACGGGGTTGTATAATAAATGTGTACTTTTTTAAATGTATCTTTATTGTACATGTATTGAAAAATTACTCCTCGTGTTGTTTTGTACTGATATATATACATATAAACGAGTGTCCATCTAAGAAACGTTATGAAATGTGATGGTTTGTCCTCAACTTTATTTCTTGTTTGACTATCTGCTTATGGGAAGTATCATACATTTTGAGCCTTGGCTACCTAGTTGACTACCATCATAAGATCACATACATACATAGTAATAGCCGATCTAATTAATTGCCAAATACAGGGCACCATACTATAACATTCAGTCTTTAAATTTATGTTAGGTCTGAGAAATTGGCAAGGTTGCTCAAATGTAGTAAACATTCTCAGACCTTGCCATTCCAAAATCCGAAATGGAATTATCCTTTTATTTAAACATCTAGTCTTTAAATTTAAGGCTACAGTACCTAGGGCCGAAAATCCAAAATGAATAGGCAAGGTTGCTCAAATGTCTACAGTTAAACATAGTAGATTTCCTAGACCTAACATGTTTACATACATGTAATCAAACATGTCTCATATAGCTCGGGTTAAATGTGTTACACGTGTTAAATAAGTTAACGGGTCGACATATTTAACTCATTTAGTTCGTATAACCACTTTAAACAATGATTATTAATTTAAATTTCTATAAAAAAATTAAATGGATTAAATGGTTCAATCTGAACACAACGCATGACGACCTGCTGCTTCAACCTAATATAAAATAACCAAGAATAACCAAATCCAAGATTTGAGACTACTTGTGGAACTATTTTCATCTTACTTCACCTCTTGGTTAGATTTCATATATCGTCACTCGACTGCTATCTCTTGCATGCTTGAAACCTTCATGGCTAGACCACAAGTCCCCAACTTTTAAGTACAACTAAAGTGAGTGAATCCCACTTTCAGTAGATGACAACAATAATGCATTATTGTTACATCATGTCAAGTCCACAACTTTAATAACTCTTTGATAAGTACACGCTAACTAAACCTATTAAAACCAGCTGGACGATAAAGATGTACACATGTACAAGCATTAAACAATTAGCATATGCTGTAATCACCATTCACCTATGTGTAAGTTGGTGTAATCTTGATTTAGCATCCTTTCACATGATTGCATGTAACTTAAAATCTTGTAAGACATCAATAGCCATATAGATATACATGACGATAGGACGAAACGAGGTAGTGTAGTTTTTAAAAATTATCAAAACTTTCACTTTCGAAATAATTTATTGACTCCGCGTTCATGACTTTCATATGCATGTGACATGGATTATCACAACCTCCGCACTAGTTTGGTACTAGCCATTTGCTTCGGCAAGATTGGGTTCGACAAGTTAGATATTGTAGTTGTTATTTGCGTTAAGTTTATTACTTACCATGAAACTGTAATTTTACGGATAAAAGATTGTTTTTGAAAAACGATATCGTGCATATAATTATCCTTCAACCATATTTCGGTTGTATTTGACTAATCATTTACTTACAGTAATACATAAGAAGTAATATGAGATAAGATACATTTCTTTTTTGATAGCCAACTAGCTTGGGGTTTAAAACATGCTAAAAGTTGTAAAACACATGCTCTCATAATCAAGTGGATAAGATGCAGGGAAATTTCCATCAACGCAAAAAGATGAATAGTCAAAATCAAGCACATTTTTCATAATTTGTACCAACCTTCAGTTATTAAAGCAAAAGTTGAACCCCCAATACCATCAATCATTTCATGTTTTTTTTTCATGAATCCCACTATCAATATCAGGGGCTCGAGTTTGAGTGTTTATTGCCAAACAATCTTTTTATCAGTCGAGCAGAGACTCAAAACGCTGCTCACATATGTCCACATGTAGGTGTTTAGGCCTATATTTAAACACGTTTTATTAGTGGTTAAATATTTAATCTCGAGTTTGACTTTCAAAGTCCAACCCGAGCTTGTCTATCGAGTAGAGACTCTACTGATATGTCTCTATGTTGGTCGTTAAACCAACGCCTCGAGTTTATCCTATATTTTATACAACAGGCTACTTTACAATTAATAACAGATTTGTAACACAATACACTGCATATGACCTGACCCATAACGCAGAGATCCAGGAACGTGGCTCAAATCGATACACTATTTGGAATCCCACGGCACGTTACACCCGGTTCTGAACTCGGTGCAAGAAGTTCATATGGCAAAACACCTGCACCACACCTATTCTTTAAACTCATGTCACGGTTTCGTTTCTCAATCTCCTTCTCGATCCTTTGAATCTCTGATGCAAACCCGTAAAACGCTTCCACCATTTCAGCATCACCAGACCACGTGTCTCGTTGTTGTCTTTCGCCAATATATTCCTCATCGGGTGAATGAGTTGACAATGTATCCACCACTGCCATATATTTTGTAGACTGTAACATACTTGGTAATGCCAATAGGAAGTAATTTTGCGGGTCTTCAAGGAAGCTCGTGTATTCAGGATCATTTTCATCCGGAATTAAGCGACGCATTCTTGGTGGCCGGTTTGGTATGTAGCCCCCGTACGGGTATTGACCGAAGTTAAGCGCTGCATGCTGGGCAGAAGCTAGCCATATGATGGTGGTTAGGATGGAAGTGAGGTCTTCAGCATTGGCTAATGTGGGCCACCAATTCTCGTAGCGGAGATCTGCGTGGCCCACATTGATTACCTCGGCGTACCAGGCTTGAAGCTCTCTATCATTGTAAACAAGTGACGGGTCAGGGTAGTATCGGTTTACGTAAGTTTGGACCCAGTTTTGTATTGCTTCCCAGATTAAATGCCCATCAAAAGCATATGGGTAGTCTTCGATTAGAAGCTTCAATCCGTGTCTTTGACTCGGGTCTGGAACTGCCATACCCTGTTAACATCATAAGACCAAACATGTTCAGCACTATAGGTGACCAATTGTATGGGTCGGATAGCTTAAGTATTATACCTTCTAATGAGATCAGCAGGGAGGCCTTCTAAATCGAAGCGCCAATGCTTATAGGCAGCAGCGCTTATTTCCATGCAGTAGCGTCCAGGGGTAAAGCCTTGCTCTATGACACCATCAGCGTTGAGGAGGTTCTGGCGGGCAATGGCGTTAATCTCCAGAGTATATCTCATGTGTGGGTCCAAAACACATTTGTAACACAATACGCTACATATGACCTGACCTACGTGGCTCAAATCGATACACTATTTGGAATCCCACGGCACGTTACACCCGGTTCTGAACTCGGTGCAAGAAGTTCATATGGCAAAACACCTGCACCACACCTATTCTTTAAACTCATGTCACGGTTTCGTTTCTCAATCTCCTTCTCGATCCTTTGAATCTCTGATGCAAACCCGTAAAACGCTTCCACCATTTCAGCATCACCAGACCACGTGTCTCGTTGTTGTCTTTCGCCAATATATTCCTCATCGGGTGAATGAGTTGACAATGTATCCACCACTGCCATATATTTTGTAGACTGTAACATACTTGGTAATGCCAATAGGAAGTAATTTTGCGGGTCTTCAAGGAAGCTCGTGTATTCAGGATCATTTTCATCAGGAATTAAGCGACGCATTCTTGGTGGCCGGTTTGGTATGTAGCCACCGTATGGGTATTGACCGAAGTTAAGTGCTGCATGTTGGGCTGAAGCGAGCCATATGATGGTGGTTAGGATGGCAGTGAGGTCTTCAGCATTGGCTAATGTGGGCCACCAATTCTCGTAGCGGAGATCTGCGTGGCCCACATTGATTACCTCGGCGTACCAGGCTTGAAGCTCTCTATCATTGCAAACAAGTGACGGGTCAGGGTAATATCGGGTTATGTAGGTTTGGACCCAGTTTTGTATTGCCTCCCAGATTAAAAGCCCATCAGAAGCATATGGGTAGTCTTCGATTAGAAGCTTTATTCCATGT
Organism: Tanacetum coccineum; assembly: GCA_026074375.1. NCBI lineage: Eukaryota > Viridiplantae > Streptophyta > Magnoliopsida > Asterales > Asteraceae > Tanacetum > Tanacetum coccineum. Next base: position 41,256 of record BQNB010016235.1, read on the forward strand.
CTTTGACTCGGGTCTGGAACTGCCATACCCCTGTAAACATCATGAGACCAAACACGGTCAGCATTATAGGTGACAAATTGTGTGGGTCTGATAGCTCAAGTATTATACCTTCTAATGAGATCAGCAGGGAGGCCTTCTAAATCGAAGCGCCAATGCTTATAGGCAGCAGCGCTTATTTCCATGCAGTAGCGTCCAGGGGTAAAGCCTTGCTCTATGACACCATCAGCGTTAAGGAGGTTCTGACGGGCAATGGCGTTAATCTCTAGAGTATATCTCATGTGTGGGTCCAAAAGCTTATATATCGGGTGCATCGCACTCAATTGCCTATGTGCAGATAATATAAATGGTTCCATGGCTGCATGTGTTCGTAACCTATACATGTAAAATGACAAATATGTGAATGGGCCGAGCATGAAAGAATATAAATTTGTAAGCATATTGACCAGCTCATTTTTGGTCTGCGTACCAGTGGTGTGAAAGCTGGTGGACCCCTGCATCGTTAGAACAGACATGCGCTTTAGCCAACTGCCATGTCCAGTTGCTAGTGGCATCTACTGGAGGTGTGAGAACACGCTTCGGTTGTGAACCTGGTAAAGCCCGTGGTAAGCTAAGCTCAATTGCAATGGGCTTAAGAGTGCCTGATGGGGTCAAGAAAAAGATGGTTCGGGTTGCGTATGCTTTACGCTCATCGAGTGCATTTATCCGGTCAAGAAATGGTAGGTATATGTCGTGGTAGTCTATTATGAATAGCTTATTTTCCTCGATAGCCTGTCAACATGAACCAAAAGATACCATTCTTCAGCTAAATAATACCCCGTAATCTCAAACAGATCAAATCAAACATTTCAAATAAAGAAATAACTTCGCCTAAGAAACTGAATGGGTCAAAAATCAAAAGGGGTATTTCTAATGCATAAATAAGATATTGCAAAATTCTTAATCCTATCTGACACGCTAATCCTTATTAAAAAGATATTATTTTTACCCTTGCCATTTGCACCCGAATCCCTTTGACCCGTTACCCAGCCCGCCCATTTTGCGACATCTAATGTCACATTTTCTAAGAATTTAAAGGCTCGCCTGATATGAAGAAAAGAAGAATGTTACCTGTTGTACAGTCATGCCGTTAAGATAGCCCAAAATGTGTTCTTCTTTGTGGGTGGACTCTTACGGACCGTATATTTCAGGGTCAAGTTGACTCACTGGTGGGAAGACTTTAAGTTTCTCTATGCCAATGGGGTTGACCCGTGCAAGTGCTTGGCGAGCAAATTCATCATCACGCAACCCTGAGAATCTGTCCTCTGCACATTTAAAATACAGATTATAAGAATAAATCGACCCCAATTTGCTATCTCTAAATGAATTATAGGTGTGATGCTTACTCGATAGAATCTTGGGAGTGTCGTAGTTAAGAAGGCCACCACCTTGGCTAGACTCATGTAGTCTCGTCACTAAATTTGGCAACTGAAGCTTCTTAATGAGATCATCTTGCAGGCCTAATTTGAGGAGGACTCCTTCACTATACAGACTCTCGATTTGTGAGAATCCCTTGAAGTCATGTTTTTTAGAGATGCTGGCAATTCCCCCGTTAAAGTCCACGTGTCCCAATCATGTTGATGCCACATTGAAATCTTGTCCTCACTGACATGTATTTCGTTTACAAGCCTTCGCGAAATGTATAATTGACTTATGGTACGAAAATATGTGTTTTTTTTACTTAAACATGTACAGTAGTCGTTAAAGTTAAGGCTACGGTACTTGGTTGCTCAAATGTATATAGTTCAACAGCTTAGGTGCCGTTTGGTTTGTATAAAGGTTTAGAATCAAAATAAGATTTGGTTTGGGTATGAAAGAAATGGATTTAATATGAAAAATAGTATTTAAATAAATTTATTTTTATAATGATATCTAATTATCTATACTTCTATACTACATTATAAAGTATTTTTCACCAATTCTTCACTCTCGTTCGTCGCCCCTTAAAATCTCAGGCTCTTTCTCTTTAAGTAACTTAATCCCGGCAGGAGTCTGAAGATATGGCTGTTCCAAGTGTATACTAATTAATACTTGCTTTTAACGCAAGTTGTCAAAGAATATATACATCAGTTAGGTCAAATCTCACTAGAGTTCACATCTATTACTTTAATCGTTAAGGATTCCAAATTCATTCAATCATATTAAACTACTAATTATACTAAGATGAACTACGAAAACCGATCTATGGGAAGTCCAAACCAGGAATACCATTAACTGCAATCATCATCATCAAGAAAAATCAACATCTGATATTTTCAAGTTCAAACCATTGACTCGTTATCGTTATACCAATATGTCAAGGATAATAAATGTAGTAATAATTAAGGGGTGTCTGGAAACTGATTCTAATTATCTTTTTATCAATGGTTGATCAAAGAAAAATCAACATTTTATTTTTCAAGTTCAAACCTTTGACTCGCTATCGTTATACCAATGTGTCAAGAAAAATATATGTTGCAATAATTCAGGGGGTGTACAATGTAGCCAAAAAGTGGCTCGAACTTCCCAGTTGACCCGTTTTTAGTCTTTAAACTGCGTATCCAAAACAACTTATTTCACTCACAAATGATCACATAAGTAGTTTACCCTTAAAACCGACTCTTATTTCAATGGCGTAATCTATTTTAAAGCCCATCGCAAACAATAATTACCTGATTAGAGAAGAAAATCCTTGGTTCAGGATGATTATTAACGGATTGAACCCAAGAATTACAAGGGAAATAAACAGGACCACACGCAAATCCTTCGATAGTAATGCTCTCCAAATAAAACTCTTTTTGATGCTTATTAGTAATCGTAATCGCTCCAGGGACCCCGAAATCCGATTCCACTAATATATCAGATGTATAGTTAACTTTTTCGGATTTAATATTTGCTTTTTGTGACCAGTCCTTTAACACGGCTTCTTTGCTTTTCTTTGGAGCCCTTGTTTCTTCACAATCAAAATGAAACAAAAAATCAACAAAAGTAAAAATACGCTATCAAGAACTAAGCAGTTTTAAGCTCATTCAGCACAGCTTATTTTACTGATGAACATACAAACAGGTTGCATTAAAATGTCTGAATAAGCAGTTTGCATAAACAATCTAAAAACCTACAAAGCTACTGTATTAAAAAACGGTGTTTGGATTAGCTTATTTTCTGGGCTTATATGATTTTGGAAAAGCTCATAATCCTACTTTTTCCGGCTTATGAGCTTATCAACTTGAGCTTAAGTAATCACGCTCATAAGTCGAAAATAGTGAGCTTAAGAGCTTTTACATTTTCAAATAAGCCCATAAGTGAGGAAAATAAGCTAATCCATTCACCCCCACAGTATCTTTCCCAGGTGTCTGGGATTGCTTATAAAACTGCTTTCTTCAAAGTCACCATTTATTAATAAGCAGTTTTATAGCCGTCTTATGGCTTATTTGGTTTGGGCTTATGTTTCATAAATTCACTTTGTGTGGCTTACTTTGAAACTTTTCGGCTTATATAAGCTTAATATACTTATATAAGCCGAAAAGATTCAAAATAAGCCACAAAAGCGAGTTTATGAAACATAAGCCCAAAACCAAATAAGGCATAACCCGGCTATAGCCGTGTTTGTTTAAGCTTATATGTGGGCTTATGAGCTTATTTGTTTTTCGGAAGCCCCAATTTTCTGGCTTATTTTGAGACTTGTGGGCTTATGTATGTTTATTATGATATGATAAACTTATATAAGCCCATAAGTCTCAAAATAAGCCGAAAAATAGGAGCTTATGAAATATAAGCCGAAATCAAATAAGCTCATAAGCCCACATATAAGCTTAAACAACTAAAACAATTTGGGTGTTTGTCCTGCTTAAAATAGGGAAGTTTCCAGATAAAAAGCAGATCCAATAAGCCAAGATGATCAAAAAGCTGAGAATAAGCAATCCTTCAAATAAGCAATTTCCAGATAAAAAATAGGGAAGTTTCCAAATAAAATAAGCAATTCTTCAAATAAGCAACTTGCATAAACATGTGAAAACCAAAATATCAAGAAAACACAAACACATATCCAATAAGCCAAGATGATGAAAAACACACACTTGGATCAATGTCAAGACTAAAAAGCAGAAAAATAAGCAATCTTTCGAATAAGCAATTTGCATAAACATTTGAAAACCAATATATCAAAACATTTGGTCCCCTGGATAGTATTATCCCTAAATGTGCTAGAAATGCAGCAAGAATGAAGGATAATGATTCAGTTTCTGATTTGGTTAAAGATGGTGTTTGGGACTGGCCTTTGGACTGGCTGGATTTATACCCAAGTCTTAAACAAGTTAATGTTCCTGCTTTTAGCATGAGAAAGGACTCTATTGTTTGGATTGAAGAAAGCAAAGAAGTGGAGTACTCTGTGAGTGTAGCTTGGAGGTGTCTTAGAGATAAATGGCCATTAGTTGAGTGGAGATATGTGGTTTGGTTTTCTCAGTGTAATCCCAAACAAGCCTTTATTCTTTGGCTTGCAATTCAAGAGAAGCTTTTAACTCAAGATAAGATGCTAATATGGAACTCAAGTTTGGACCTGAAATTGATGTGCAAACAAGAAAGGAGAAGTTGCGGCACTCTTAGTAGAAGACTGATGATGAACTGTACATCTAATGTGCCCTAATTGACGAAGATTAGAAAGTAGAAAGCTTTGGTCGTGTGATATATACGACCAAAGCGAAGCCGTGTGATGCGGAGAATAGCCTGTGAAAGGTTTAGTCAATTCAGTGAATGAATTAAAAGGAAACACGTGTGATACGATCCGTGAAGGATCAAAATAACTCTGTGAGAAAATTAAAGTGGAGGAAGTTTTTTCGTGTGATGCGAATTGGCGCGAAGAATTTGGTGTGATGACACAACCCCGAAGAGTATCATCTGTAAGATTGAATGTTCAACTAAAGAAAAAAAGAGGGTCATGTGATAATGATCAAGTGAGAATGAAGATGGTGTGAAGTCATCAAATATTTACCAAGACTAAAGTTTGTCACCATGCGAAAAATGCTCGGAGTTCAAGATCTAGGACAAAGCAATGATCAAGATTAGGGAGGAGAAGGGGGGACAAATCTCGACATTGTTACTGGACCTAGGAATAAAAATAAGCTAATTCTGGCAGCAACAGTATATTTTCTTTGGATTGAAAGGAACAAAAGGATTTTTAAAGATGAGGCCAGGAAAAGTGATGAATTGATTACAATTATCAAAAGGCACATGGTTGATATGCTTATGAGTCTTACAGTGAAAAGCTCTAGAGCTGTTGTGCAGGCTGCTAGAATTTGGGATTTAACAATTGAAAAAGATAGGCTTGTGCCTATTTTTTAAAGTAATTCTACAGGGGTGTTTAGATCTGTAGATGAGTCCTGCTTGAACATCATTTGAGTGGGTATGCTTTTCTTGGATTGATCCCTAGTTCATCACACTGATTACTAGGGATTATAATTTGAGTTCAACATAGTAAATGGCCTTGTATCTTGAATGATCTGCTCCAACTTCTGTCATGGGGTTTTGCATTTTCATTTGGCCTTGGTATAAGGAATGAGTATGTAGTTTCCATCTCAAGGGCTGGTTGCAGTTTTATTCATAAGGTAGGCTTCTTACCATGAAGGACAGTTGAACTGGTGAAGGGCATAAGTTATGAGGAATAGTAAGCTGTAAAAGTTGAAGCTACTTGGTCCTCACATTATGCCTTTAAAGGAGGATAGGTTAGAATCTCCTTGAGGGTGTGTGTTCCCCATCTGATGATGCCTATTCTAATCTTATTCTAAGAATGCTAGTGAGGATGATGCTACTAGTTTATTCTTAGGTAAGTGTTGATTTAGGAAATGTAATCAGATGGGTATAGCCCCTCTTGGATGAGCAATGGAGCTATAACACTCATGATGAGGCCTGCCTTCATTTTCCCCTGTTGTATTGTGGGTGTTGGTTGAATGCTCAGGTGGAATTGATGGTATGGAAATGTAGTCATGGTGTTATGGTAGGAGAATTGGGTGAACTATTTGGTGAAAAGACTGTGAGATGGTCTGTTTTGCCATTGCTGATATGCTGTTTGTCAGAGTTATAAAGATAGTTTGTCTGTTATAGGAAAAAACTAAGAATTGGTTTTAGTTCTGGTTTTGTTTGATGTTGTATTGGTTCTTTTGACAGATGGATTGGGGCTTGTCCAATTTTATGTCTGGTCTTGTAAGAATGTTTGTTCATTAATATATAGTTCACCCTTTTCTCCAAAAAAATATATCAAAACATAAACATATACTAGTATCCAATAAGCCAAGATGATCAAAAAGCTGTGAATAAGCAATCCTTCAAATAAGCAATTTCCAGATAAAAAAATAGGGAAGTTTTCAGATAAAAAAGCAGAAAAATTAGCAATCCTTCAAATAAGCAATTTGCATAAACATCTGAAAACCAATATGTCAAGAAAACATAAACACATATCCAATAAGCCAAGATGATAAAAAAAACACATACTTGGATCAATGTCAAGACTAAAAAGCTCCAAAACAACATTCCTCCCAATAAGCTGATCAGCAAAAGCATCAATCTTTTTGACAAGAGTCTCCTTAAAATCCTCCTGAACTTTATTCCTCACAGTCAAAACACCTCTCACTTTAAAACTTACTTTTTTATCTTTACTATCACTTTTAGTAACAAACTTAGCTATATCTTCACTTATAGCAGACTTAACCTTTGTTCTAATCCTAAATGACCCATTTTCAGATATGGAAACATGGTTATGATGATGCATGGGTTTCAGAGAGTTGTGAAAAGATGGTTGTTTTTCTTGGAGTATGGAAGTGTCCGTGAGTTCTTTAGCAAGTGCCATTTTCTAAGTGTTTTTTATGTGTGTTTTGTTAAGAGTGTGTATATATGGTAGTGGAGATTTGAGTCAAAGATGAAGTTATGATCTCAAAGTGGGAAGGTGGTGGGAAGGTCAAATTGTTTGATTACTTTAGTGGTTGCCTTTATTAGAATTCCCATGTGTGGGAATTAAGGGTGGAAAAAGCGAGTTTGAGATCGGATCGGTAAAAAGCTCGAACTACATGAGTTTAAATGAGATGAGCCTGAGTTCCATTTTAAATTGGAGCTCATTTAGTAAATGAGTTCGAGCTTGAGCTTTATTTACAAAGCTCGTCTAGGCTCGTGAGCTTAAACGAGCTCAAAACAAATAAACGAGCTCTAAATAAACGAGTTCGAACAAGTAAGCTCAAGAAACCAAATTTTATTATTTATAAACGCATCACAAACGAGTCGAGCCTGAGCTGAGCTCGATCTTTATATATCATATCACGAGACGGGCTCGAGCTCTAATCTTAAGGCTCGAAACGAGCCACGCTCGAGCTTCAGCGTGGCTCGCTCGGCTTGGCTCGTTTCCACCCCTAGTTGGAATATACAATATATGCTTGGCGAAAATAGAATTAATCGTAGCACTAGCACTAGCGGTTAGCATTAGTGAAAAGCAGTAGAAGAAAGTAATAGTATTAGTTGTATTTAATAAAGCGTTTGGTAACATAGTTGTATGGTTGTAAACTTATATTACTTCCGTCCCACTTTTATTGTTCTCTTTTGACTTTTTGAAGTTTTTTTTTCAACTTTGATCTTTAATATTTTTTTTTGTTATATAATACATGATGAAAATTATATCAATGAAAATACATTTAAAAACCAATTCATTCATATATTTTGCATTAAGTATTATATAACACAAACAAAAATATTTAAGATCAATATTGAAAAAAAAGACATCAAAAAGTAAAAAAAGAACAATAAAAGTAGGACGGATGGAGTAATTATTAAATGTACACGCTAGTTGCTAGTAAATGCTCATTCAAATAGCGTTTTGATTTAGAGCGTTTAGAAAAACTAACAATGCTAACTGCTTACTGTCAAACAAACATTACGTACAAAAACGCTACAACATAGTTGCTAGTTGCATAAAAACGCTAATAAACGTTCACTAACAAACCCGATAAAAAAACAAATGTTTTTTGCTTTTCAATCTTCTAAAATTAAATGATGAAAACTGAAAAGTAAGAAGAATATAAGACACAAACTTTTGAGTTGACAAGAAATGAAACTTTTGGTTATTTACTTAACCGTATGTTAAATTGAATTTTTGTTTGTATAAAAAGTAACTATTTCACAACATGGGCATTATAAATCTGTTTTTGGTGCGACTTATATAATAAGAACTTAGAGATAATCATCTTATTAAAAACCATCTTCACACGACCTGAACAACGAACGATCGACACAAAAACAAAATAGACTAGTCTATGCTAGGGGCCGACTCGTCAATACAAGATGAGGAATGCCATGCATACCTTTGTTGCACGCTAGTATCGGACCTATCCGCAAAGATATCGTCATGTGCCTGAATGCCTCGCAAAGTTCCAAATCAACATATATAGACATTTGTTTAATAGTATGTGAGCAGTCAATCAACATACAAGTTGTGGGTTTAAGTCCTGTTATAAACATTTTGAGGTATTACATATGATAGGTGGTATAAATAATTTAGGGATTATACCAAAAAAACAATTTATTTAACTTGTTCATTTCATTGTTTTGTGTAGCCTTTTATGTTGCTACTAAAACACAAACATTTTAGATTTTGACTTTTGCGTGTATTTTATGACCATTTTACCCTTACATTTTTTAATCACCTTGTTAACATCGATGTTTAAAATGATCATTGTAATGAACAAAATACATACAAAAGTCGAAATTTTAATAGTTTATTTTAATAACAAAAAGCAAGAAAGCTACATCGAACAACAAAAATTAACAAGTTAGATAAAAAAAATTATTATCCCAATAATTTATGTATATGCTAATACATCATTAAAAACCCTTTTTTAGAAAGCTTGTGCATAGAGATACTTTAATATTTTACTTCACGTTTTAACAACAAAACAAATTATTAAAGTATGACAATTCAATTAAAATATGCGATTAATGGAACGGTACACATGTTAAGAGACAAAAAGGACTTGATCACAATGTCTCCCACTATAATATATAAAAAAATATTTAGTTCGTTTATACGTTTATAAAACGATTATTCGCAACACAAAATAATTAAATTTTGTAGGCCAGTTTTTAGGTAGTGGTTGTACATATTTATTATTAAAATTCAGTGTTCCAAAATGATTGAAGGGGTTGTGAATTATGTGATACCAGGCAGGCTGTAGATTGTCACTTTATTGAACTTATAATTTTGTGTTCTCACCGTTCATATCAGCTCCACCTCAGCGTCATCTCAGCTTTCTCTCTCCTCTCACCATACCTCACCATTCAAGTGTTTTGGTCACCATACCTCACCTTTCATTAAAATACATATTTTATACAAAATATACTCCACTAAATACCGCACACACACTCACATACCAAATAAAATATATTAAAGATAAAAAGATGGCACGGTTGCCGAGTGGTGACCTGCTCACCACTCTCTCCTCACTTTTCCCTCACTCACGGGTGAGGGGTGGTGATGGTTTTAGTGCTCACCTCACCTCACATATCTCCCTCACTCACCACTCCCACCAGCCTAAGTGAAAAGTAAAAGAATTGATGTTCTAATTGACTTAAGCCACTGCACCTTGTGTTCTGCACGTTGTATCCTAATTAATGCCAAGTCCAAGTGATCGAATTTTTTTTACCCTTATATTTAAATTAGCTTTTCTTTTAAGATCCAACCTCTTAAATATTACAATAAATAATCAAGAGGTATAATAGTAAAACTAAACGTTTAAATATTATGAGACAAATCAAAATAATAATGTGAAAACTGAAAATGGGACATATAGAGCAAGGCTTAGGTTATCCATACACTCTCTAAATAGCTAGTGACACTCCACTTTTTTGTTTGATTTTTTTTACTTATAAAACTACATAACTAAAAGTACGAAATAGAAAATATTAAAAGACAAAAAATACAAAACAAAAAATGATAAAAAGACTGACTTTTTTTTGTATTTGGATGAATGTAAGTGAAGGGGTGCCGAAATCCTAAAAAAGGAGTATGCATAACATCACCCATAGAGTAATTATTGTTCTTTATTTAGAAAAAATAATAAAACTTGACCTTATCGGTCAATGTTAATGATGGGAAAGAGTAATATGTTAAACATGATATTTAACATTGTATAAACAAGACAAAAATGTATAGTGGATTCAAAAGTAAAGATGCTTTAACACATTTTTCTAGAAGCGGAAATATCTTTAATACTAGCATCATTTCAATACGACATGTGAGTCATGTGGCAATATGTTTTGGTATAAAAGATAAAAGTTAGACTTAGGATCCGGATTGTTTTTGCTTTGCAGTATCGTAAAATCGTAAGATCCAGAAGATCAGGATCAGAATCTTAACAACCATGGTGCAAAGAGATTTGTGGTTCATAAAACTAAAAAATACCCATTTTTACAAAGACAAAAAAAGAGACCCATTTTTCCAAAGTAAAATGAAAATACACACTATTTTCTAAAAAAACTCATATTTGTTGATAGCTTCAACATGTATGCACTCATTCAACAGATCCAGTTAGTAACATCATCAGTTTTTTAAACTAAATTAAAACAATAAATATCAAAGACACATGTCATCCTTGTTATTTTATGCAGCTCATGGAGATGGGTGATGTAGGATTCGATCACCCTACAACCTGGTTACTAGTGCAGAATAAATCCGATCTTGAAGACGAACACACCCCAGCAGATTATATATGACAGAAAAGAAAAAGATGCACAAAAATATAATTTATTGAGTAAAGAAAAGAATAAAGTACAAAACCCTCCCCTCACCTCCTTTTATAGAGATGAGGGAGAGAACAAACAGGTTGGAAGAATTAATATGTGAAACCCTTCCCCCCTCACCTCCTTTTATAGAGATGTGAGGTGGATGGATGGTGCTTGGGCCTTTTAATTAAATTGTGATATTAAGATATATATATATATAATTAATATAATATTACAAAATATAATTAAAAGTAGAGAAACTCCAATAACTCTTAATATGGCAATAATTAGAGCTAAATTTACACTAAAGCCCCCTAACCTATAGACTAAAGTGAAAACTATACACTAACAATATCCACCTTATTATCACATTAGACAATACCGAAATTCAGCACCTTCTACCTGGATGCTTGCACTCATCGGACCGGAACCGCCTTTTACACAACGCACCAATGAGCAATTCCTGGGGTTTTTTACTAAACTTAGCTCATATCCCTGACTCTGTCATAAGTCCCTGTTATGCCATATTATTCTCTTCCAAGGCCCCAGCAAGTGGTCATAAAAGCCGCTACAGTTTTCACAAAACCATCAATAGATATTAGACATCATAACTCTCATCTTCCTGAGCACATCCTTGTATCATAAACCCGTACCTTGTGATTGATCAACCCATGGCGTAGTCAAAATCCACAAAAACTTGTACGTTTGTCTGTAAACTACGACCAAACTTATCCAACATACCCACATCTACAGATGCTATGTCAAGTCTCGTGCAGACCATCTGATACTCCTGGCTTCCAACCGCATATATACATGACCACTTACCATTCTTTTCCACATCACAGTCCCCTGATAGACTACCCTCCAACGACAGTATGGAGTGCCCCTTCAACAAAGTATGTACCAACTTTTCATTGTGAATCCTGGACTGTGACACCCTTAGAGTATTACTACTCTAATCCCTGATGATCTTCAAACCAAGTATATTTCCCTTTGCTTTAGCAAACCTTTAGTAATCCAGATCTCAGCCTCGCATCCGCAAGAAAAAACCATACCATCTATATAGAGAAATAGATGTATGATACCTGGTGTAGACTCCTAATAATAGCCATCACTGTCGTCACTGCATTTCTTGCAACCGTTACTGATCGAGCATCCATATCATCTTTCAATCCAGCCTTCCACTTGGAAATCACCTCACAAGCAACTGTATTATTAAAATTCAATGACTCATGTGCATATATCTTCTCCACTGCAGCAACTGCAAAAGCAGCCTCATTACTGTCTTCTCTATACTGAATAGTTCCCATACTAAGTGTTGCTCCCTATCACGTGCTGTATAATAGTATATCAAATCCTGAGTTTGTACTTCCTGTGAACCAACTACATGATCGACATTCCCATGAGGCTTCACCTCAAATGTATGACCGTCCTGTGGTTCCACCTCAAACTCATCTCCTTGCAACACCTGCATTGAACCCGTACCTACACCAGAACTAATGAAAGTTTTCTTGTATTCCCCACTTTTATTAAAACCCATATTCCTGTAAAGCATTATCTTTGAAGTAACGTCATCAAACCTCCAAAGCTTATTACCGACTGTACCTTTACGGTATCCCAGGAATATTCACTTGACCTTAACCGGTTCAAGCATCCCTTGCTTAATACTAGCAAGCCAACCAAAAATCCCTAACATATCTATAGGTGTCTTAAATCCAATCGCTAATGATGGTGACCTATTCACTAGATATGTAGACATGGTTGTATCCTCTGCCTAAAGAACCTTAGCCAAGAGTGTCACGTTCGTCTCCTTAACCAACCCATTCTGCTGCTGTAACCC